>CM049416.1:23320000-23337500 GCA_026929865.2 Hyperoplus lanceolatus
CCGCGGTGTCCGCACGACATCTGGTTACCGTGGTGAGTACTATACTGAGCCCTGATTGGTTTATTTCGTGGTGGTAAATTGGTGGTTTAGTTGACCTTTTTCATGACCTTAGAATGAGCCTTTTATATCTACATAGGAGCGGGGCGCTGAGGCCGCCATGTTGCACCGCCATGTTTCTACAGTAGCCCAGAACGGACAAACTTAACGGCCTTACACGTTTTTTATATATAGTGGGGCGTCCTGGGGAAATGCACCTGTTGGAAGACCAAGAAGAAGAAGAAGAAGTACTATAGAATAAATAACTAAATACATCTTCACCTCATCACTTGATATTGTAGGAAAGACTTGAGGCAGTGGTGGATGATGCCATCTTTAGTAACTATAGCTTCTTGTCCCTGAAGGCCACCGTAGCTTCTGGAAATTAATGTAATCCATCATTTGATATAAAGGAAATCACGTCTCGTCTCATCACCATGGTTACAGCCAATTGAATACTGAGACAGTTTAATGGTCAAAGCAAACAGACTGTGGCACTCTCTGTTGCCATGGGAACACCATTCAGGAGTGTGTGTGTGTGTAAGAGTGTCTGTCTGTCTGTGTGTGTGGTGTGTGTGTGTGTGTGTGTGTGTGTGTGTGTGTGTGTGTGTGTGTAAGAGTGTGTGTTTGTCTGTGTGTGTGTGTGTGTGTTTTGACCCATTTACCTGCACAATAGACGGTTGTATAACTCTTGTATAAACAGTCACTTTCAGTTTCACATTGAAACAGAAAACAGACAAAAATACGAATACGTTTTCCCTCTGATGATCATGAATGACATGTAACAGCAAACCAGACCATCAGTGTAAAGAATGCTATTTTTATATTGGTTTTTTTAATGCCTTTGTCATGGGTAGACGCTCACCCAGGAACAACAGCTGGCGTAGTAGAAACACACTGTAAAAAAAAATACTGTAAATTTACAGGATTTTACTGGCTACCTAATTGCATTACTTTCACAGTAATTTCACAGTAATTTCCTGTACACATTTTCACAGTAATTAACAGTAAATAGTTCACATTAATTTACAGTGAAAATCACAGTAAATTACAATAAAAATACAACTGCATACAGTATCTTCACAGTTACCATGCCCATGGAATTACTGTGATATAGCAATATATAGCTGTGTTATTACAGTACCTTGCAGTACTTAAATTACAATTAATAGCTGTATTTTTTATTTTTACTGTGAAAGTAATGCAATTAGGTAGCCAGTAATTTACTGTGAATTCACAGTTGTCTTTCCCATGGAATTACTGTGATATAGCAATATAGTGTAACTTTAAAAACATGCATCTAAAGTAAAAGGAAAACAAAGAAAACAGGCAATTTGTTCAATTCAATATTTATTTACACATTAATACATTTAACTTTTTCAAACAAGTTGGAAGTACGATTCGGAGAACCTTATAATCTGTAGAAATAATTACATTTTTAAGCCTAAAAATCTGAACTTGTGTTTTTGTGACGTAAACATTTGATCCAAGTAGTTTTGTTTTCACATTAACTGATACAATATAATTCTGTATGCAAAGTGGTGTAATGTTTCTGTGTGTTTCACAATTTCAAGCACATTTCAAACCTTGAAAACACAACATTTTGAATCAAACATTATGAGCTGGTTTCAACTATAAATGTACAATAGTTATTCATCCTTCCCACTGAGTAGCAGTTCGGTTTGGCAGGGCACGGTAACCCATAGGTCTGAGTGGCAGAGATCCCAAATCAACCTATGGCAGCTGTCACTGTGACATGTGGTATGCCATTTCATTTCATATGCCACAGGATGTGCTGTGCCCTGCCATTGTAATAATAATTTAAAACTAGAAAATTCACGGACATTTTAAAAGTGCAGGCCCCCCTAAGGTCAAAAAATAAATGAATCATGGCTGACCCCTATGGTCCAAGAGGCTTTATTGTGGTGCACCATGATCTGTACGTGTGTTTCTGAGCTATGGGTCTCACATTTGTGTCGCCCCCTATATGGATTGGGCTTTAAAAGCCTTGGGAGACATGCTACCACACATGTTCTGCCATTTCCAGCAAGTTTCATGATGATAGGACCTATGTTCAATGAGTTATGGCCAATTAGCTGTTAAGCCCAGCCCCTGCGTAAACGTGTTGGTCAATGGCAGCCATATTTTTCAAGATTAGTAGAATAGCTTGCAAAACATGGCCGCCATTGACCAAAAGATTTACGCAGGTGCAGCTGAGCTGTCTCTGCCCCACCCATCCCTTCCTTTGCATAGAATGTTTAGTAGTTGCGTTTTGATTTCATCTAAGGTCGCCTCTGGCCGCGAAAGCGGGGCTGGCGGTCGGCGCCGGGGGGCTTGCACTTTTAAAATGTCTGCAGAATTTTCTAGTTTAAAATTCTTATTCTATCTGCAAAGATTGGCGAATAGGAAATACATCACTGTCATTTCAAAAGCATGAGAGACAACAGAATAAACAGATCGGCCATTATAACAACAACATGGACCAAAGAAATGTAGCCTACACGTCTAAAGCTAGATCTGGCTCGTTAGCACCTTTACATGGTAGACGGGTTTATGCTGCACGGAAAGAATATATACAGTCTATGGATCAGAGCCGTAGATAGGCACTGGCCACGGCAGCAACGTAACTAGTGACATCATATTAGTGGGACACAGTGTAGCCAGCTGATTAATTAATTGAAGAGGAAAAACACCACATTTACACTTTTTTCTAAACACAAGACACATTTTACATTGATATCCATTCAAAGTTCAATATTTTCCGTAAGAGTGTGCTCACTGCCTACATGTGGATTAATCAGTCCACGTCCTTTCTTGACTTTGGAGCCCGTCTCTGGGTTGATGCTCAAGAAGCACCTGTGAATGAACCAAGAAAACAACTTTCAGTTTTACATTGATATATATTGCATAATTTCAAGACAGATGGAGTAAACCTTACACCAAAGAAAGAAGTTACGGGCACACTGATAGTATCAACAATTAGGGGCTGCTGTTCATCACAGAGATGAAAGACAATTTAAGTCAATGTACTTTTTTTGGTTCAACTGTAGCCTTAAAGTAGCTACGAGGAACTTTGGCATTTGAATTTGGGCTTTCTAGCTCGTGCCGGGGGTGCAAGTGTCAAATGATTAGGGCGCAATATAGTGCATGTCCGTGTGTTGAAAGTGTGAGGGCACAGACTTATATCAGATGAATAATGGTCGTCTGATGATGATGAATGAAGCAAAGTAAACCTTGTTTTAGTACCGTTCATTCACTTAAGAGGAATTTTTTTTTTCTTTGATGGTCCAGCCCCATTATCAGCCATATGACGATAAATAACTGTCTCAAACAAGGCTCCCGCTCCCCTTCCCTTACCTGGAGGGATAGGCTACTCAAATCGCATTGCTGCGCTACACTGAAATCTGCAACCAATACGAATATGTGACAATAGGGCCTGCATGCGCAAGCCGAAAATCGGACTGGGTGTGCGACCAGACCAAAGGCATTAATAATACTAAATAAAAACTGCTTTCTTTGCACTGATGGTGTTGTTTGCTGTTAAAGGTAATTTATGATCATCAGAGGAAAAATAAGACTTTTTTAGAGATATTTAAAAGAGTTCTTCGTATCCGCTTTAACTAGAAAGCACTGTGGGAAACCCTTCAGTACAATATTCATTTGAGTGTTAAAATACCTTTGGATAAACTCCAAAGTGGAGGGGCCCTCCTCCGGGTACTGCAGGTTAAAGCAATAATGGCTTGCAAGAAGTGCAGCTACTCCATTGCCGAAGGAATGGTGTGGTCCCACGACAACCTTCTGACAGTTCAATGCTGAGCATCCATGTGGTTGGCTTCTGCATGTCACCTGAAAAGAACAGAGAACACACATGCAGAGCTGTTGTAAAGAAGTTGGGTGCTAAATGAACAAGGAAAGAAGTTTCAGCAACCTTGAGTATTTTCACAACTGGTTACCCACTTATTGATAATTGTTACTGATGTAATTGATTGTCTAAAGGACAACTCAAACAGAAAGCACTAAAGAATATAAACAATATGTTGTTTCATATTGCATCGTTAGTGCAGACACATTTTGCAGGGACTATTTAAATCATATTACTGGTGTGATGTTATGTAAAAAAAATAATTAAATAGAGCATAAGACATTTGAAAAATATTGAGATATACTGTATATTGTGTATCAAGATATAGTCCAAAAATACAGAGTTATTGATTTTACCCCATATTGCCCAGCCCTATTACAATGTATTGATATAATAATATTTGTAATACTGCACAGTTTTAAGCTAACAAGTTTACCTCTGTGCCTCTCTGGCCAGAGAGTGGCGAAATACAATACGATGGCGATGGCTGCCTTCAATAGATGCTCAACAAAACACCTGGGAACAGAGAAAGACACATTAACATATGCCACACACACACTTAAAATGCTATAATAAAGAATATCTCAGAATGAATGTGTGGAGTCAGTGCAACAGACAACACCTGCTGTGTTCATTCTAATGGCATCACATTAAGCTGCCTGAATGAAAGCTCAACAAGATTCAGATAAATTTAAAAGGTGGAAAATTAACGTATCTTTTTCAACAGTCAACTGTGCAGCCTGAAGGGGCCTTCACACCAAAGCCATGCTTATTGGATTTTTTTTTTGATCATCTCTCTAGTGTGCTGGAACATAACGGTAACATAGTGAGTGTGTGGTTTGGCGCTGATCTGCTGTAAGCACTACATTCACTTCAGGTGTGTCGGCCAGAACACCACACACATTTCAAAAACCGTGAAAACAGCAATAGCCAAAAGCACATAACTAATTTGAGGTGACGTTTTCTGCAGTTACAATCCGCAAGTCGCGGCCGTTAATCAGCGTGCATAAAGCAATACAATCGGCCATATAAAACAACGGTTGGAAAACTCAGTGTACTTATTATAAAAGTGATTCATGTAAACTAAGTAGGCACATTTCCACGGTAAAATAATAATACTGCGGCTTCTTGCACGCTCCGAAAACTTGCAGAGAGGAGAAAAAGTCAACTTCCCTGCAGACGCTCTGACTGACTGATGTCACCGCCCATCAGAGACAAATATAGGTTCTGATTGGCCAAATCACCGTCAACGCACATATGATAGGAGTTACCATCTGTCACTCATACTCACTCAGTCGCTATGGTCACTACACACACACACACACACACACACACACACACAGTGCTGACGATATAGGGGGCCAATTTTGTTAACAAAACGGCGAATTTCGCCGAAAGCTGACTAGTTTGCATGCGTGATAAATTTGCACACCGCTGGCAAATACACAAACAGCAAATCAGCATCATACTAAACACAACAGCATTGTGTGCGCAGCAGCAGAACATAAACAGGACAAGTTAGAGACAGTTAAGGCTTTTTCACACCGCCGCGCGGTTGCCCCCTCCTTACCGGAGGACTCCACCCGAGAGCCCGGCGCTGAAAAGCATCTGCTGCCGCGGCGGCAATGACAGCGAGGGGCTTCGGTAATCATACACGAGTGGAGGCCGCCAAAGTGGAGCTAAAATACCACAACCATGATCCAAAATAATGTCGGATCATTTAGTTACTGACACGACCAACAAGCTGTAACAATATTTTAGGCTTCAGGCATTTCAAATGTTGAAAAAACAACAATGAAGCTAGCCTATGTAATTCTCATCAGACAACACTGCTGGGATCCAAATGAATGTTGGTTAATTTACCGACAAAATCAACAGTATATCAAGTCAACAATATTTGGAATAAAAGCATATTTTAGGCTTTAGAAACATTTCAATTTTCATAAAAAAATTAAAATATCATGGAAAAAAATGTACACATTCTATTTTCAGACTAACTGTTAACACATTTAACCACAATCATTTAAGATTAACCACCTATTAATGCTAAAACTGAGAGGGACTTACCTTATCAGTGAAGCTTCTTCTTCCTCTGTCTTCACTTGGCGCCGAATGAGCTAACTGCTCGGTTACGGTTAAAAATTAAAAGTCGCGGGACCTCCCACAATGCAGTGCGTCAACGTAAATTACTGTGTTTTCACAGGGAATGGTCTGAATACAGGATTTAACTGTGAGAAACTACAGTAACATGTTGTGAAATCCTTGTAATGCAAATATCACAGTAAATAACAGTGAAATTTGAAATTACTGTATTATATTGTGAACATTACAGTTAGAGCCTGTAAAGTGATTTTCACAGTAAATTATTGTGAAATATTACAGTTAAATATTGTGAAATCCTGGTAATTATTTACAGTGCACTACCTGCTTTTGTCCAAAGGGGGGCGCTAGAATTAACACACACTGAAAGTTCCTCGGAGCACCTTTTAAATATTGCATTTTCTGGAATATACAGAGTTTCCCTGCTTTCCAAATCACATACTTTTTTCTTTCCTACACTACATACTAAAGTACAGAAGAGTTTTAGTCTTTTTACTACACTACATACTAAAGTACAGAAGAGTTTTAGTCTTTTTACTACACTACATACTAAAGTACAGAAGAGTTTTAGGGCCACAGACAGGAGAGAAAAAAAATTAGATAAGGAAGATTTTTTTTCATTATGTCGAGAAATGTCAAGAATAAAGACGAATACTCCAAAATGCTATTGGAGTTAGTGGGGCATTTATGTATTTTCAGCATACTACAATTGACGTGCATGTATTGGGACATCCTAATTATTTTTCTGGCGTACTAAATAGTAGGGAAGTATGGGGATTGGAACGCAGGGATGGTTTTCTGACTTGACTATCGCGGCCTCTGTGTCCTATTTAAACCATTCATCTTTTATCAATGAGAAACCACTGTGAGGCTAACTGCTACGTTACATAACCGCTCTATTGTGTGTGATAATTGACTTCCTGTGTGTGTGTGTGTGTGTGTGTGTGTGTGTGTGTGTGTGTGTGTGTGTGTGTGTGTGTGTGTGTGTGTTTGTGTTTGTGTCACATGACCTGTCCCTGCAGGCGGCTGTCGTTCCATCACATCACTATGACAAACTCACACACACACACACACACACACACACACACACACACACACACACAGACACACACACACACACACACACACACACACACACACACACACACACACACACACACACACACACACACACACACACACACACAGAGCACACACACACACACACACACACACACACACACACACACACACACACACACACACACACAGAGACACACACACACACGCACACACACAGACACACACACACAGACACACACACACACACACACACACACACACACACACACACACACACACACACACACACACACACACACACACACACACACACACACACACACACACACAAACTGGTTTGTTGAGGCATGACAAACCGAACACGTCTGTTGTTGGTGAAAAGGAACACAGCTGTAGGGATGAGTTTAGTCTTTAAATCTTCCATTAAACAACCATGTTTACTGGGCCCCCTTTCTTTACATTCCGTTGTGTGTATACGCCTGTTTACAGAGCCTAGGCTGTGGAATGATAACAGATTTCTTTCAGAGCACACACAGTACGGACAGGTATAGCATATCGTATGGGGAAATAAGGAAACTGTTGTTGTTGTTTACAGCAGCAGGGCCCACAGTTTGGTTTACAAACATATTCTCGTCTTAACGTTTGGTTCCAGGTTCCTCAAAATAATTTAGTTTTATGATGATAGAATTATTCAATACTAAGAATTACATGTAGAGTAAATATGTTTAGTAAACTAACTGCAGGCTCTGTGAATGTAAACAAATCCACCCTCCTCTGAAACTACACACTGCACCTTTAATAACAATATTGAGGGTATTGAAAATCCATCTTATCAAAATTGATAACAAGCAGTATGCAGGTTCACTGGGTTCAAGTTTAACTCCCAGCGCACATACACACACACACACACACACACACACACACACACACACACACACACACACACACACACACACACACACACACACACACACACACACACACACACACACACACACACACACACACACACACACACACACACACACACACACACACACACACGCTGTTCAATAATTCATGGCAGTGTGTCTGGTAGTGGAGGGAACTTTGACGCTAGAGAGAGAGAAACATGATTCATCCAAGTCTCTGAATTTACACTAGAAAAATATCTAAATACATTTTCTTTCTTTTAAAGATTATTTTTGGGGCATTTTCAAGCTTTATTAGACAGTACAGAGTTGAAATGGAGAGACAGAGAGAGAGAGAGAGAGAGGGGGGGATGACCTGCAGTAAAGGTCCACGGGTCGGATTTGAACCCGTGACCACTGCAACGAAGGTCGGAGCCAATATGGTACTCGCTCTATCCACTACGCCACCGGACTGCCCCCTTATTGCATTCATAGATATTGGCCCTCAATTACTACCAGTGTGTATGTGTAAATGCATGCTTAAACCATGCGTACGATGGGCATTTTGCTATAGCTACAGTGAGCCCCCTTTGTTTACAGACCAGTTTACAGAGCCTAGGCTGAGTATTAACACCAGCATTTTTTTCAGTGCACCCACAGTACAGACAGGTAGTGGATCATGAGGAGATATTTACTGATTTTAACAAAAAGTGATTTTGACAACAAGCGTTCTCCAGAATCACTGACTGCACCTTTAATACACATATGAAAGCATTAAGAAGTCTTATGTGAATTTATTTCTGAAAGGAACCAACACAAGCGTGAATAATCTAACCTCACGTCAACCCACTCATTCAACCTGTGTGTGTGTGTGTGTGTGTGTGTGTGTGTGTGTGTGTGTGTGTGTGTGTGTGTGTGTGTGTGTGTGTGTGTGATCTCATTCAGTTGGATGTAGCACGTGCCGCTCACGTTTTGCCCGTTGGCGTTGTGAATAGAATTTGCACGGGATCACACACACACACACACACACACACACACACACACACACACACACACACACACACACACACACACACACACACACACACACACAATGACTCGCTGGCAGTTCTTTCATTCTTATCATGATGTTCACATTACTATATACACAGCTCAACGGAAGCGACCCACGCTTAGGTGCTATTTTGACCCACTTCTGGGTAACACAAAATTGAGTGTGTGTGTGTGAGAGAGAGTGTGAGAGTGTGTGTGTGTGTGTGTGTGTGTGTGTGTGTGTGTGTGTGAAAGAGAGTGTTTGTGTTACAGAGAGAGAGAGAGAGTGTGTGTGTGTGTGTGTGTGTGTGTGTGTGTGTGTGTGTAACATAAAGTAGGTGCTATTTTGACCCACTTCAGGGTAACACAAATCACCCATATTGGGTTAAAATCGACCCAGGATTTTAAAGTATGATAGTCATAGTTAAAGTGATCTGTAGACCCATACGAAAAATACAAAAAATGATCAGAATGGCAAAAGAAACTAACATTATTTCTATTTTTTGATTATTTTTTAAAATACAATAATTTTCAGTTATAATTTCTTCGTAAACACGTTTATATTTTCATAGTTAATGTCCCCAACATCACACCAGGATAGTTAGAGTTTTCTGTAAAGCCTTAGGATTATTTTAAATTATTAATCGGAATGGTTAAAAAAAAAACTAACAGTATTTATACAAAAACCCGTATTGCAAAAACCATTTCAAATAAAACTGGGCACAGACAAAACATTACACAGTGGTTACAATCAACAGTTCTTCCCCTTCAAAAATGTGGTTTAGTCATTTGGTAAATGGACTTGTATAGTGCTATATCTCCGTTTATCACAGACTCAAAGCGCTTTACATTGTTTTTTGTACACATTCACCCAGTCACACACACATTCATACACCGATAGCAGCAGCTACCACGCAGGGTAGGCTTAGCACTACGGTGCTATGCTAACTAAGCTAACTATCAGGAGCAATTCGGGGTTCAGTGTCTTGCCCAGGGACACTTCGACATGTGGCGGGGAGACGGGGGATTGAACCTCCGACCCTGCACACCAGAGGCGAACTCCCTACCCACTTCGCCACTGCCGCCCCAAATTTCTGAAATAAAACAATCTATGAGATATGACTCATAAAAAATAAGTATTTACATGTTTTAAATTGTCATAATTTCTTGGTAAAGACTTTTATATGTTCATAGTTTATGTCCTATGTCCACGACCCACATCCTCATCTATCTGATTGGTTCTAATTGGATTTAGCCTGAAAGGGTTGTCAGCTAATTAGTGGATATTACTGTGTGTGTGTGTGCGTGTGTGTATGTGTGTGTTACTGTGTGTTACTGTGTGTGTGTGTGTGTGTGTGTTACATAAATAGCACCTGATCCCAAACAGGAAGCCCAGTGGGATAATGGCATTACCTGGACGAAGGCCAATCAGGTTGCTTGTTTTGGTCCGACCCATTCTAAGCCAATCACTGACCTGTGTGTGTGTGGGTGGGTGTGTGTGTGTGTGTGTGTGTGTGTGTGTGTTGTGTTTTGTGTGTGTGTGTGTGTGTGTGTGTGTGAGAGAGCGAGCGAGAGAGAGAGAGAGTGTGTGAGTGTGTGTGTGTGTGTGTTTGTGCACGTCTCAGTGTGTGTGTGTGTGTGTGTGTGTGTGTGTGTTTGCACGCGTCTCTGTGTGAGTGTGTGTGAGAGAGTGAGATAAATGGTGTGTGTGTGTGTTTGCGCGCGTCTCTGTGTGTGTTGTGTGTGTGTGTGTGTTCATTGAGCGAAAACTCTTGCTGTGGTCGGCAGGGACGTTGGGCATGTTTCCTTGGTAAGATTTTATAGCTGATTCTACATAGTTAGATGTTTTAAATGTTTAGTTATCTGGTCGTTGTGATGGTTATTTCGCGTATAAGTTTATTAAAGTATTTAACTCTAGACACAGCAGGTGAATAGAGTAACACATATTTAACTTATAGATAGATTCATGAAACTTTATCAGTTGATTACTGAGATTAAAACAATATTTTTTTGTGTTTGAATTTGAATAAAATACACACATTTGGCACTAAAGTATTTATTTGTAAATTGGCATCACTCTTTTTAAAACCAAAAATCTAGATGTTGGGATAAAGCCAGAGTTAAAATCTTTATTTAATTTCTGACAACATATTAGTGTCTCTCTCTCTCTCTCCCTCTGTGTCTATCTATCTATCTATCTCTCTATCTATCTATCTATCTATCTATCTATCTATCTATCTATCTATCTATCTATCTATCTATCTATCTATCTATCTATCTGTCTATCTTTCTGTCTGTCTGTCTGTCTGTCTGTCTGTCTGTCTGTCTGTCTGTCTGTCTGTCTGTCTGTCTGTCTGTCTGTCTGTAAGTTTCTGTTTTAAGTTTTTACAGTGCAGACACAGACAGCCTTTTATCATTATCAAACACTATTATCTGGGACAGGTCTGCTTACAGTCCCCAGAGTTAGGACTAAACAAGGAGACAGACAGACAGACAGACAGACAGACAGACAGACAGACAGACAGACAGACAGACAGACAGACAGACAGACAGACAGACGGACAGGTCTGCTTACAGTCCCCAGAGTTAGGACTAAACAAGGAGAAGCAGCTTTTAATTTTTATGCCCCAAATCTCTGGAACAAACTCCCAGAGAACTTGAGGTCTGCTGCAACTCTCAGTTCTTTTAAATCGAGTCTGAAGACTTTTCTGTTTCCATTTTAACCTGTACCTTTTATTTAATTTAAATGTTATTAATTCGCTTTTCTAATGTGTATTGTGTATTGTAATCTTGCCCCTGTAAAGCTCTTTGAATGGCCTTGTGTCTCTGTGTGTGTGTGTGTGTGTGTGTGTGTAAAGCTCTTTGAATGGCCTTGTGTCTGAATTGTGCTATAGAAATAAACTTGCCTTGCCTTGCCTTGCCTATTATACATACTGTATGTACAGGTCTTAAAAAAGACATGTTTTTAAGATGAAAATGTCTCATAAATCAGACAATGAACAACATATGAACAAATCCTTCTGTAATAACCTTCAGAATAGTGCTGAGAATGATCATGGAAAGTTTAGTTGATGTAAGTGCTTTAGAAGTTGAGATTTTGTGAAAAGTGTGTCTTGGAAAATTACAATTAGCTGAAACTCAGACCAAATGCTACTTACTTTACACCTTGTATTGTACACACTTCATAACTCTAACTTATTGTATCTTTACGGCTTTGTTTGTTTGTTCAGCAGTGTTTTTGTACCTGTAACAAGAAGGAGAATGATAATAACATCAGCTGTGGTGTGTGTGTGTGTGTGTGTGTGTGTGTGTGTGTGAGTGAGTGAGTTTGAGTGACTGTGTGTGTGTGTGTGAGAGAGAGAGAGTGACTGTGGTTATTGTTCCTGATATTGAATTAAGTCGCCACAGAACATGTTGTTTGAGCCATTACCGAACACACACACACACACACACACACACACACACCCACACACACACACACACACACACACACACACACACACACACACACACACACACACACACACACACACACACACACACACACACTTCTAATCCTATTTAATAGAACAAGCTCATTGTCTTGTTTATGGTTCAGTGCAGGTCATTGTGAGCTGTGATTAGCTTAGCTTAGCCAGTGGCGTATTTACTATTTAGTTATTTTTGGGGCCTCAAGCAAACACAGACACAGGGTCTGTGTTTGTATCTCTCTCTCTCTCTCTCTCTCTCTCTCTATCTATCTATCTATCTATCTATCTATCTATCTATCTATCTATCTATCTATCTATCTATCTATCTATCTATCTATCTGTCTCTCTGTCTGTATATCTCTCTCCCGCTCAGTACCTGTTTACAGAGCCTAGGCTGTGTATTAACCCTACGTCTCTCTCTCTCTGTATTAACCCTATGTCTCTCTCTCTCTCTGTGTATTAACCCTATGTCTCTCTCTCTCGTATTAACCCTATGTTTCTCTCTCTCTGTATTAACCCGATGTCTCTCTCTCTCTCTCTCTCTCTCTCTGTGTATTAACCCTATGTCTCTCTCTCTCTCTCTTGTATTAACCCTATGTCTCTCTCTCTGTATTAACCCTACGTCTCTCTCTCTCTATCTATCTGTCTGTCTGTCTGTATATCTCTCTCCCTCTCAGTACCTGTTTACAGAGCCTAGGCTGTGTATTAACCCTATGTCTCTCTCTCTCTCTTTATTAACCCTATGTCTCTCTTTCTCTCTGTATTAACCCTATGTCTCTGTCTTTCTCTCTCTGTATTAACCCTAGTCTGTCGGCCTCTCTGTATTAACCCAATTCTCTCTCTCTCTGTATTAACCCTGTCTCTCTTCTCTGTATTACCAGAGCTCTCTACTCTCTGTATTAACCCTACGTCTCTCTCTCTCTCCCTGTATTAACCCTATGTCTCTCTCGCTCTCTCTCTCTTGTATTAACCCTATGTTTCTCTCTCTCTCTCTTGTATTAACCCTGTGTCTCTCTCGCTCTCTCTGTATTAACCCTATGTCTCTCTCTCTCTGTATTAACCCTATGTCTCTCTCTCTCTCTGTATTAACCCGAGGTCTCTCTCTCTCTCCCTGTATTAACCCTATGTCTCTCTCTCTCCCTGTATTAACCCTATGTCTCTCTCTCTCTGTATTAACCCTATGTCTCTCTCTCTCTGTATTAACCCTATGTCTCTCTCTCTCTGTATTAACCCTATGTCTCTCTCTCTCTGTATTAACCCTATGTCTCTCTCTCTCTGTATTAACCCTATGTTTCTCTCTCTCTCTCTTGTATTAACCCTGTGTTTCTCTCGCTCTCTCTCTCTCTTGTATTAACCCTATGTCTCTCTCTCTCTCTGTATTAACCCTATGTCTCTCTCTCTCTGTATTAACCCTATGTCTCTCTCTCTCTGTATTAACCCTATGTCTCTCTCTCTCTCTGTATTAACCCTATGTCTCTCTCTCTCTCTGTATTAACCCTATGTCTCTCTCGCTCTCTCTCTTTATTAACCCTATGTCTCTCTCTCTCTCTGTATTAACCCTATGTCTCTCTCTCTCTCTGTATTAACCCTATGTCTCTCTCTCGCTGTATTAACCCTATGTCTCTCTCTCTCAGTTCCTGGGTGTGGACGTGCGGAGGCTGAACCTCAGTCTTCTTCGTTGGTTTCGTGAAGGCGTAGCGGCGGCTCTAGGAGTTACAGCCGGACACGTTCACATCAACAGACTCAATGTGAGCAGCAGGGTTTCATATTTAGGCTGCGGTCCAAATCGCATACTCTCTCTTTTTTCTATTCTACATACTACATCCGACGATAAAAATAATCTAGTTAGGATGCAGTAGGCATACTATTGGGACATACTTTTACTTATTTATTTCATCATAACATTGCGCCTTGATCTTGCCTCTTGCTTTTATATCCGTCGCATCCCCGTTTGTTTTCATATGGAGGCTTCGTCGATGTGACGTCACTTCACGTGCGCACTGGATTGTGGGTCAGAATCGCCCAAATAGGATGCAGTTTTCAACACTAACAATGTTGTCCGGATGAAGTAGGACATCCGGGTACTTCTAACCATCCTAAATCTGGCCACAAGAATCGGGACATCCTAAATCTTTTTTCTACATACTATATAGTAGAAAGTATGCGATTCGGAACGCAACCAGAGTCTTTAGATAACCATATTTAAAGGCGCAGTGTGTAACTTTGGGTGTGTCAGAGAAGTGAAATATTCACATTCAGTATTAAGACAAACATATTTATTGGTTTCAGCCATTTTTATACAAGTTTTAGTTGATAAAAAGTAAATATATTTTAGTCCAAAGGTTTAACTTTAGTATTTATTGCATCTCAGCAATAAAAGGAAAATAATAAATACATAACAGGCAAAATGATTTACAAAGCAAAAAATAAAGTTCTCTCTTATCTCTAAAAACATCATCAGCATTTTGAATGTGCGATAGTCGACCACTAACATTTTACAGTTTTATTATCAAAGACATACCCTGCGTTCCAATACCCGTACTTCCATACTATTTAGTATGCCAGAAAAAGAATTAGGACGTCCCAATACATACACGTCAATTGTAGTATGCTGAAAATACATAAATGCCCCCACTAACTCCAACAGCATTTTGCAGTGTTCGTCTTTATTCTTGACATTTCTCAACAAAAAATGAAAAAAAAAAAGATCTTCCTTTTCAGATTTTTTTTCTCTTCTGTCTGTAGCCCTAAAACTCTTCTGTACTTTAGTATGTAGTGTAGTAAAAAGACTAAAACTCTTCTGTACTTTAGTATGTAGTGTAGTTAAAAGACTAAAACTCTTCTGTACTTTAGTATGTAGTGTAGTAAAAAGAAAGAGTATGTGATTTGGAACGCAGGGTTATTTTAAACTTGTCAACATCTCGTCTTAGTCAAGAAACAAACCTTGTTGAACAACAATTTTCATTTACAAAATTAATCACTGAATGTCACCAACACAAAACAGTCATGCAAAACATCACACTTTACCCATTGATTAAAAGGTGTAGTCAGTGATTCTGGAGAACGCTTGTTGTCAAAATCAGTGAATATCTCCTCATGATCCGCTACCTGTCTGTACTGTGTGTGTGCGCTAAAATAAAAATCCAGTGCTAATTGTTAATACACAGCCTAGACTCTGTAAACTGGTATGTAAATAAATGGCGTCCACCATAGTTATCAACATGCCAGTTAACAGAGCCTGGGCTGCGTACTAACAATTAACACTGGATTTTTATTTGAGGGCACACACAGTACAGACAGGTAGCGGATCAACAGGAGATATTCACTGATTTTGACAAAAGTTCTCCAGAATCACTGACTGCACTTTTTCTTTTAAAGATTATTTTTTGGCATTTTTCAAGCTTTATTAGACAGTACAGAGTTGAAATGGGGAGACAGAGACAGAGAGAGAGAGGGGGATGACCTGCAGTAAAGGTCCACGGGTTGGATTTGAACCCGCGCTACTGCAACGAAGGCCGGAGCCGATATGGTACGCGCTCTATCCACTACGCCACCGGAAGCGCCCCGACTGACTGCACCTTTAAAATGGATTGTCTCTGTTCTCTATACAGGAAGAGAGGAACGGCATCGAGCTTTTCGTGTCTTCTGATTCGCCGGGAGCCCTGGAGCCCCGCCCAGCCGAAGAGGTCATCCAATCACTGAACGTCAGGGTCCTTCACCAACACCTCGGTCACTTCGGCATCACAGAGGTCGCCACGGAGGTGTGTGTGCGTCGGTGTGTGTGGCTGTGTCTGTATCTGTATCTGTGTGTGCGTCTGTGTCTGTATCTGTGTGTGCGTCTGTGTGTATGGCTGTGAGTGTGTGTGTGCTCCTCTGTCTCCTGGGCAACCTCAGTCCGTTGCGTGGCCCTTGTGACCTCATAAGATCCAGTCTGACTTGGTTTAAAGTTGCGAGGAATTCAGTCCGGATTTCCAGTTTGGTTTCCGGTGGTAGTTCTCGAAGTCCTTTGGCCATTAAACGGCCAAATAGTTCGTCTTCATCCTCCTCCATTTTGGAAAGTTGTGTGTGTGATTGAGAGTATTTTCTCTTCCTGAAAAAACAAGCATATGTAGAATTGGCAAAAAATGATTAAACTGTACATTCAAAACTAGTAAATGGCAGTTTACTGGGGGGTTTTCACGTACTTCATCATACAAAATGTCTCATAAATCAGACAGTGAACAACATATGAACAAATCCTTCTGTAATAACCTTCAGAATAGTGCTGAGAATGATTATGGAAAGTTTAGTTGATGTAAGTGCTTTAGAAGTTGAGAGTGTTTGGTTGAGAGTAAAATGGTAAATGGACTTGACTTATATAGCGCTTTCTAGCCGATTTTCTCAGCCCCAAAGTGCTTTACATATCTTACCACATTCACCCATTCATACACACACTCATACACCGATGGCAGTAGCTGCCATGCAAGGCGCTCTCTGAACCATCGGGAGCAATTTGGGGTTCAGTGTCTTGCTCAGGGACACTTCGACATGTGGCAGGGAGACGGGGGATCGAACCTCCGACCCTGCACTCCAGAGGCGATCTCCCTACCGACTTCGCCACTGCCGCCCCTAAGTAGAGACACTGGTGACTAGGGTAACATTTTTAACTTATAGATATTATCATGAAACTTTACCATTTGATTACTGACATTAAAACAAATATTTTTTGTATTACAATGTTATTTTTAGGAATGACAATGAACAACATATGAACAAATCCTTCTGTAATAACCTTCAGAATAGTGCTGAGAATGATTATGGAAAGTTTAGTTGATGTAAGTGCTTTAGAAGTTGAGATTTTTGGTTCAGATTATTGAGAAAAAATTGTTGAGATAATGTCCGTTAAAGATGGTTGTATAGGAGAAATATACAGACGCAAACAGACAAGGTTTAGTCAAATAAACACCTGAATGTACATGTTGGACCTTTGATTTATACTAGTATGAAAGAAGACATGTTATGGAGGGAGAGAGAGAGAGGGAGAGAGAGGAGAGAGAGAGAGAGGGAGA
>CM049416.1:23355000-23370000 GCA_026929865.2 Hyperoplus lanceolatus
ACCCCAACCCTTTAGAATAATAACAGAAGCTACAGTGGCCTTCAAGGACAAGAACAATTCTACATTTTAAACAATGCACCTGAGGACATTCCAACTATGACACTTTCAAGATGGCGGCACTAGGCCTTGGTCCAAGATATGCCGAAATATGGACATATATGAGACCCTTTCTAAGGAGAAAAATAATAATTCAAAAAAATAATTTCAGCTATTATGCACTAAATTAAATGTACTTATGGATATTATAATTACTTTCTACAAAATCTGCTAGGAAATAAAACCCAAAATTCTACACACTGCAGCTTTAACAAAATGTATCTGTCTTGTGCTAAATGTGCTGTATATAGTTTGTACATACACACATCTAAATTGCCGATAGAATTATAGATCAATTATAAAATGAATTGCCCAGTGTCCGGACGGTACTCAGAAGGATTTGAACCCTCTGTCTGTCTGTCTGTCTGTCTGTCTGTCTGTCTGTCTGTCTGCCTGCCTGCCTGTCTGTCTGTCTGTCTGTCTGTCTGTCTGTCTGTCTGTCTGTCTGTCTGTCTGTCTGTCTGCCTGCCTGTCTGCCTGCCTGTCTGTGTGTCTGTCTGTCTGTCTGTCTGTCTGTCTGTCTGTCTGTCTGTCTGTCTGTCCGACAGTTTAAACAGTTAGAGTTGAGTTTCCTGACAGGAAGTTAGTCTATTGTATCGGAGTCTGAGAGCGACATTACAGACTGCTGTACTTTCACTGTGCATTGTGTGTGTGTGTGTGTGTGTGTGTGTGTGTGTGTGTGTGTGTGTGTGTGTGTGTGTCTGTGTGTGTGTGTGTGTGTGTGTGTGCATTGTGTGTGCATTGTGTGTCTTTGCATTGTGTGTGTGTGTGTGTGTGTGTGTGTGTGTGTTTGTGTCTTTGCATTGTCTTGGTGTGTGTGTGTGTGTGTGTGTGTGTGTGTGTGTGTGTGCCTGTACATTGTGTGTGTGTGTGTGTGTGTGTGTGTGTGTGTGCATGTGTGTGTGTGTGTGTGTGTGTGTGTGTGTGTCCACATTCCAGACAAGTGATGTAGTGTACATATTTGTTCTCGGGTTTTAGAAGCAATTTAAAGGTCACCTCATGCATTATGTAAGATCCACATTTTCATGTTATTTAAACATTATATTGGGTCCCCAGTGTGTGATTAAAAAAACAACCCTCTCTCTTTCTCTCTTTCTCTCTACCGCTACCTTTCTTTAAACCTGTTTTCACCTGTCAGATTTATCACCCCTTTATGATGTCATAAGGGGAGAATTCACACCCCCTTCATTTCATTTTCGAACCTTAAAAATTAGCGGAATATATGGGGGCGCTCGTGGTAAAATATACTAAAATTTGCTAAAGCTATGACTTTTAATAAAAAGACTGACAGACAATTCTACACAATATTGGCTGACGGTGTTCTCGTGTGATTGGCTGACGCTGCTCTCGTGTGATTGGCTGACGGTGCTCTTGTGTGATTGGCTGTAGGGTTACCTAGGTGAGGAGAAAGCGTTCATAGCCACTCAGGGCCCAATGGTGAACACAGTGAATGACTTCTGGCTCATGGTCTGGCAGGACGAGGCCGCCGTCTGCGTCATGATCACCAAACTCAAGGAGAAGAACGAGGTAATACGGACAAAAAATATTATTTAATTTAAATAATAATAATAATAATAATAATTATTATTATTATTATTATTATTATTATTATTATTATTATTATTATTATTTATTTTTATTATTATTATTATTATTATTAATCTTTTTAATCATTTTCTTTCATGTATATATTGGTATATCCCTCATTTTCTTTTTATTATTTTATTTTCCTTTTGTTTATAAACTCACGGAGAAGGATGAGGTAAACGTGGAACTTATTTATTTTATTTTTTATTTATTCATTTATCTGTTTACATTCTTTCTGTGCTTTTATTTTTGGAAATATATGTACATCTTCATACATATAGACACAAAAGAAAAGGATTTTTTTTTAAACAAATTAATGTTATTACACACTGTAGCTTTAACAGTGAAACATGTCTCCTTGTCTGTCAGTGTAGAAGTGTGTTCTGTAACCCAAAGTTACATAGTGCACCTTTAATATTTCCGACTACACAGCTCTGGAAGAAATTAAGAGACCAGTCTGGATTTTTCTTCTATCTTCATCTCTACATTACTTTATAGAAATGCTCTTTAATGACAATATTCTGGGGGGAATTTGGTAGAAATGTTGTCAGTGGTTTGTAGAATAAAACCAAAATGTTCATTCTACTCAAACATATGCCTCTAAAGAGTAAAACGAGAGACACTGAACATTTGGAATGTGGTCTCTTATTTTTTTCCAGAGCTGTATATACAAATAATAATGGAAAAAATTTAAACAAATGATTACTTACAAAGTATTACACACTGTATCTTTAACAGTGAAACCTGTCCCTGCCTGTCTGCCTGCCTGTCTGTCTGTCTGTCTGTCTGCTTGCCTGTCTGCCTGTCTGTCTGTCTGTCTGTCTGTCTGTAGAAGTGTGTTCTCTACTGGCCGGAGAAGAGAGGAATCTACGGGAAGGTTGAAGTGTTGGTGAACAGCGTCAGAGAGTGTGAACACTACACCACACGCAGCCTCACACTCAAGGTACACACACACACACACACACACACACACACACACACACACACACACACACACACACACACACACACACACACACACACACACACACACACACCACACACACACGCACACACACACACACACACACACACACACACACACACACACACACACACACACACACAGGCACACACGCACACACACAGGCCCACACTTACACACACACACACACACACACACGCACACACACACACACAGACCCACACTTACACAAATAATTTTTTAAACTTTTTTTAAACCTAAAAAAAAAACTTTTAAAGTTATAGTGCGTAACTTCAGTAATGACAACAACACTGTCGGTGCATCTACATGAGGTAAAGCCTTCAGTGATGGAACATTTCTTGGGCTCTTCTTGGGATTTTTCTGACCTCCTGCACCAATGTCGGGGGGCATCTTTGTGTCAACTCATTTGGCGACGGCTCGTATGAAACCGACCTACATTGATATAAGAAAAAGCTACCCACTATAGCTTTAACAGGTTATTTCTGCATGTATAGTGTGTTTTTTGGATTAATAATATTTCTGTGTGGATGTCATTCCCCTCTTTGCCCCATTTCTCTCCAAATCTGTCTCATAAAAAAGCCCAAAAATACAAATAAAATAGAAAAAAAGATATATACAAAAAAAATCAATAAAATTGAAATAGAAATAAAATACAAAAAATAAAATTAAAATAATAATAATATAAAATGTATTTTCTCTGTGTGTATTCTACAGTGTGGGAACCAGAGCCGTGCGTTGCAGCATTACTGGTACACGTCGTGGCCGGACCATAAGACCCCGGACTCTGCTCTGCCTCTGCTGCAGCTGATGGCTGACGTGGAGGCAGACAGACAGGCAGCCAGCCCCATGGGACCTGTTATAGTACACTGCAGGTAAGACAGACAGACAGATAGATAGATAGATAGATATACAGACAGACAGACAGGTAGACAGACAGACAGACAGACAGACAGATAGATAGATAGATAGATAGATATACAGACAGACAGACAGACAGACAGACAGACAGACAGACAGACAGACAGACAGATAGATAGATAGATAGATATACAGACAGACAGACAGGTAGACAGACAGACAGACAGACAGACAGACAGACAGACAGACAGACAGACAGACAGACAGATAGATAGATAGATAGATATACAGACAGACAGACAGACAGACAGACAGACAGACAGACAGACAGATAGATAGATAGATATACAGACAGACAGACAGACAAACAAACAGACAGACAGACAGACAGACAGACAGACAGACAGACAGACAGACAGATAGACAGACAGACAGATAGATAGATAGATATAAAGATACAGACAGACAGACAGACAGGCAGACAAACAGACAGACAGACAGATTTGGGTTTACAGTTACAGGGGATTTAAATCGCAATTAATTAAATGTTTTCAATTTTAAAACTGTTTTGAAGACCATATTAACAATGTAAAGCAATTCTTACCAGTGTATTTTGATTTGAAATAAAATGAATGCAAACAAAGTAGGGTTTCACTATGATAATGAAATAACTACATTTCCCATGATCCTCTCTGCTTTGCTGCAGCGCCGGGATTGGTCGAACCGGCTGCTTCATCGCCACGACGATCGGCTGTCGACAGCTGAAGTTAGAAGGAGTGGTGGATGTGCTGAGTATTATATGTCAGCTCCGAGCAGACAGGTAAAATACTGACTCACTCACTCACTCACTCACTCACTCACTCACTCACTCACTCACTCACTCACTCACTCACTCACTCACTCACTCACTCACCTCATGGAAAATGTAAACTAAACTATGTGTTCTGAAATTCCTTTCAGATATTGTCTAATTCATTTGTTGTTGAATTAAATCAGGGTGGATATCAGTGCAGATCCCTAAATTAAATTAATTTAAATATACAGTACTTGTCAACATATTTTTTCAAACATTTATAAAGTAATACAGAAAAAATAATTGTTTTTTGTTAGCTATCAAATATCTCTGGCTTTATCCAACATCTAGATTTTAGTTATTTGAAGAGATGCACATGTAATATGCATAATTTGCATATTCATCAAAACATTTCTAAACAAATTGTAACACTAAAATGTATTGTTTTAATGTCAGTAATGTAACTGACATTCATTGATATAAAAAAAAGTTACGCACTATAGCTTTAACAGGTTATTTCTGTGTGTATAGTGTGTTTTTTTGGATTAATAATATTTCTGTGTGCATGTCTTCCCCTCTTTGCCCCGTTTTCAACCCTGCATCTCCAAATCTGTCTGATCAAAAAAAAAAAAAAAAAAGAAGTTGTAACACTAAAGTAACTGGTTTATCGTCAGTAACTAACCAACATAACTAAGAATATGTCTGTGTGTGTTTGCAGAGGGGGAATGATCCAAACCGGCGAGCAATACGAGTTTGTGCATCACGCGTTGAGTCTCTACGAGGCCCGCCTATCTGCAGAAACCGGCCAATGAGATTCAAGCATCCACTCAAACCAGGAAGTGAAAAATAATCTCTATTTGTTTGTACAGTACCTTTCAACACATAGCTACAAGGTGCTTTTACAGAGCGTATGGAAGCTAACATTAGCAAGTCCATCTCCAAGAATTTGGGGATTTCTCTTGAGATTTTAAGGACATTCTTGAGGAGGGCTTTAAAGTTTGACGGACAGCTTGGACAACCAATGGGGACAGTTGTGGGAGGAGCCTATTGATGACAAGACAAAAGGTATATTTCTGGACATAACTGGAATGTATTTTTTTCTTCTTTGTGTGTTGTTTTGCGGGCGGTTCCTTGGACAAATACTGGATAACCCCCGACTGCCATCTCTACACGCTAACTGTTGGATTATGTCGTTTTTAAACTGACGAGACTGTGGAATCATACGTTCTCCATGGCAACAGTCATTGTTTTTATAGAACGTTCGGGGAGAGAGAACTGCCGTGATTGGTTTAAAATACTTATTGTGTCATAAGAAGAACCAGAGCATAGACCACAGCCTCATCTAAACTACATTTAAAATCAAACTTAAATGACAATATCTTTACATTTAGATTGATAAATATGCCTATAACTCTTTTCAGATGCTTTACTATCATGAAACTAACTCCCCACGTTAGTGAGAAGGATTTAGTGGATTTGGGTTGATAGTCACAGGGGCTTTAAGAGACAGATACAGAGACAACTAACATATTAAACCTCTTTCTTTGTCAACGAAACGTAGAAATAGATTGACTGAAATTGATGGTACGTTGTTAACAATAACACTGGTGTATGTTTCTGTGTTTTAGGATTTTTTTAAATTATTGTGGTATAAATGACTGTTAGTTAGCTGGTGGTTGCTTCTTTGTTAGCTACTAAAACCATTGTTGGACCAACTCTACTGACCTAGCTTAATTTTTCAGCCAAAATGTGTGTTTGGTAAACCCCGCAATTTCAAGCCAACTGTCTGCACTAGAATTTTTTCTGTTCTTGCACTAGATTTGAGATTTTTAAGATTATTTTTGACATTTTCAAGCTTTATTAGACAGTACAGAGTTGAAATGGGGAGACAGACAGAGAGAGAGAGAGGGGGGATGACCTGCAGTAAAGGTCCACGGGTCGGATTTGAACCCACGACCACTGCAACGAAGGCCGGAGCCAATATGGTACACGCTCTATCCACTACGCCACCAGAGCGCCAGTGATTTTTGAGTTTTAAGAATAACTGTCTACTTTTCAGAAATACTCAATTTGTCAGTATACTTTCAGTTCAAGTAAAGTGAAATGTTATCTCGCTAACTAGCTAATTAGCATATTTATTTGGCAATCGCATTCATCTTATAGTGTTACTATGCTAACACTATGCTACAGCTACGTTTGGATGTGTGCGATTCTGTTGAAAATGATTTGCTTTATTTGCACACATTCTATTAGTGACTCGGTATTTTACGAAGTGCTGAAGTTACAATTGAGGCTAAAGCTACAGCCATTGATCTCATGCTAGATGCTAACAAACCAATATAATGATAAATAAGCTAATATTAGCTTTTGTAGTTAATTTAATCTGTATGCTTAAAGGTGCTACAAGGAACTTTCTAGTTTGTTTTGATTATAGCGGCCACTTTGGACAGAAGCGGTAGTGTTTTTACTACACCAGCTGTTGTTCCTGGGTGAGCGTATACCCATGACAAAGGCATTAGGAAAAACTATATAAAAATAGCATTCTTTGCACTGATGGTTTCGTTTGCTGTTAAATGTAATTCATGATCATCAGAAGAAAAATTATCAGAAATATTTAAAAGTTCCTCGTAGCTACTTTAAATGTCAATAAATGGATGCTAACCTTAAGCTATAAGATCATGCTATTATTTTTAGCATGCTATGCTAATGCAACTATAGGCCTATCTAGTATTCCACTTGCTAAATCATGTCCATATAAAATACTAATTTGTTTGTCCCAAAAATAATTTTTTATACTATTCATCAAATACACAGCAGCTCTACTGACACTAAGAGTTATGGGATTTGTAGGCAGAATATATGGAGTTGTAGTTCTAAAAATGCAAAAACAAATAATTGTTGTTATGTCTTTGTTGAAATGATCTTAGTAGTAATAATAAATACACTTAGATACACTTTATTTCTTAAGCACTTTTTCAAACCCATTTTTTGAATAGCCTTTCCATTATGTTTAAGCTATTAAAAGAAATACCAATTGATAAAACACATCAGCTAAAATAAATGGAGGCTATTGTAAGACTAGCTGGCACTTTAATATTGAGTTATACATGTTACCCATATGAAAAAAAAATTCATACATTTAATTCTTAAGCACTTTTTGAAGAAATTCTAATAGTCCACCATCATGATTACACTTGAAATTATACCAATTAATCAAACACACCGGCTAAAATAAACTGAGGGTAATGGAAGACTAGCTAGCACTTTAATTAGATTTATACATTTTACCCATATGAAAAAAATCGAAATACTATTGAAATTATTTGACATTTTTAAGCCAAAATTTTGTTTTTTTTCAACACAGGGCCAAATTGAAAAATCACAAATTTTCTGAGACTTCGGTCTATTCCTGCCATGAAAAATATTAAGAATTAAATGCTGCTACACGATGTATAACACTTATAAAACATCTTCTTGCATTGACAATACCCATTTTTATGATGTTATATTTTTGCTTTATACCAAAAAAAAATGTGAGATAATTTTAATGGTGCAGTCGTCTCACGGATGTGCTGTTGTAAATTCTGTTATCTAGTGAGTATTTTATTTTAATGTATCAAAGTAATAGCTTTATTTTTATACAGTTTTTACATGTTTAAGATTTGTTAAGATTTGTTGAGATGTGTTACAATATGTTTAGCCATTTGTCAGTTGTTCAAACATGAGAGAAAATCTGTGTTGGGTAGAAACTTCATTATCTCTGAATCTTCAACTTAAAGGTGCAGTGTGTAATATGACATCATCAAGAAAGTTCTACAAAGTTCTAGAATGCAACGCTCCCTGGGTAACCCCAACCCTTTAGAATAATAACAGAAGCTACAGTGGTCTTCAAGGACAAGAACAATTCTAAATTTTAAACAATGCACCTGATGACATTCCAACTATGGCACTTTCAAGATGGCGGCACTAGGCCTTGGTCCAAAATATGCAGAAATATGGACATATATGAGACCCTTTCTAAGGGAAAAAATAATAACTCAAAAAATTGTTCTCAGCTATTATGCACTAAATTAAATGTACTTATGGATATTATAATTACTTTCTACAAAATCTGCTAGGAAATAAAACCCAAAATTCTACACACTGCAGGTTTAAGAGGAACTGGAAGAAAACATTTTTTAAATACATTTTTATTTATTTTTTTATCAGTCTGGGAGAGACCCACCACAGTTTACAGCTCCCAACTTGTCTCTTAAAGGTACAGTGTGTAGAATTTTCCAGAACAGACTTGGTAGAAATGGAATATAACATTCACAAGTATGTTTTAATCAGCGTTTATCATTTTAAGAGCTTAACTTATCACTGAACATGTTTTGAAAAAATTAACAAATATTTCAAAGACAACATAACTTGACAAACCGCTTGAGTACTAGAGCATTTGAGAAAAATAAAAATTTTATTTTGCCAAAATAACTACAAATTTTAGACAAAAATCCAATTCTTAGTTTTTTTTCGTCAGTTCGTTGGCTGTTGACTTGTTCCAGAGACGGCGCGGTTTCTACAGTAAAGCCAGATTTGAAGAACATCAACATATACACATCTAACCTACTGTGTGTGTGGATGGGATACTAACATTGTACATAATATTAAAGTGCTATTAAACTTTCTAACCGTGGACCACAAATATACTGGGAGTATCTTGCTGCTAAAACTAACGGACATTATATGAAATAGTTGTTGAAGAATTGTCTTTTTCTATTATCTAACAAAATATTTTTATTTATTCTCTTTTTTGTGATACAATCGAGAGACTTTGGCCAATTTTCGTCATGGGACCATCACCAACACAATGTTAACTGCAGAAAAATTGAGGAGTTGGGTGATTTTGAGCTAAAAATGGTTAAAAATATAAAATTTTACAATGTCCGAGGAAGACCAGTCTTTGTGTTTCTCCAACAGATTAATCTGGACTTTCTCAAATGTCAAAAATTGTCCTAGCCAATCAGGGCCCCTCCATTTGTCCCTTATGGTGAAAGGCAGCTTCTCATTGGTTCATGTAGTCATCAATCAAGTCTCCAGTCAGACGAGCTATATCAGCCATTGTGATATTTTTAACAAGCTTATTCATAGATATACTGTATGTTGACGTCAATGACTACATGAACCAATCAGGGGCTGCCTTCCACTAACAGACAGAAAGTGGGGAGGGTCCGGTCTGGCTGGAGGCTAGATTGATGACTACATGAACCAATCAGGGGCTGTTCCACTAATCTGATAGACAGGGGGGGGGGGCCCGGTTGGATGGGGGGTAGGTTTGCACAACAAACAAAACGGGGGAAAAAAATATTGCAAGATGGTTTTGCCAGAACATTGAAAAATTTGATATTTATAACTATTTTCTAGTGATGCATTTGCCTGTTTGAAACTGACTGTGTTGAAATGAATGAATCCCAGCCTCCATTCACACACACACACACACACACACACACACACACACACACACACACACACACACACACACACACACACACACACACACACACACACACACACACACACTGCCTCTGATTTAACTGTATTACTAATCAGCTTGAATGTTGTAAGAGTCGGGAACGCTAGCCTCTGAGTAGTGATGTAACCTCTCTATCTGCTCTGTTGACGTATATATTGTTACTGTAATCTGTACATAAACACTGGACTTAGAAACAATGGTGGACTTACTAATTTTTTCATATTTTTTTTTCTACGAATATACAGCTCTGTAAAACATTAAGAGACCAGTCTGGATTTTTCTTAAATCTTCATCTCTACATAACTTAATGAAAATGCTCTTTAATGACAATATTTGTATTGTGAATTTGGTAGAAATTTTGTCAGTAGTTTGTGGAATAAAACCAAAATTTTCATTCTACTCAATATGCCTAGAAATAGTAAAACAAGAGACACTGAATATTTGGAGCGGTCTCTTCATTTTTCTCCAGAGCTGTAAATGTCTGTTTCATGGATCAAACAATAATTTTGGTTTTACATAATTAACTGCATTTGGAACTAAGTACAGGCTGACACACACACACACACACACACACACACACACACACACACACACACACACACACACACACACACACACACACACACACACACACACACACACAGTGATTCTGGAGAACGCTTGTTGTCAAAATCACTTTTTTGTCAAAATCAGTGAATATCTCCTCATGATCCGCTACCTGTCTGTACTGTGTGTGTGCGCTGAACAAAAAACAGACAGGTAGCGGATCATGAGGAGATATTCACTGATTTTGACAAAAAAGTGATTTTGACAACAAGCGTTCTCCAGAATCACTGACTGCACCTTTAACAACTAAATCATTCTCGTTCCTAGAAACACAGACAGGAATCGAGAGGGCGAGATAGAGGGAGGGACAGAGAGAGGGCAAGAGAGAGGGAGAGACAGAGAGAGGGAGGCAGAGAGAGAGAGAGACAGAGAGAGAGAGAGAGACAGAGCGAGAGCAGGAAGGAAGGAAAGAGGTGTGGACGCCTAAAAGTAGCTCCAACTGAAACAAAAGCACTTTGGCCTTTAACTGGTAATTCTGCATAACAGGCGAGTTACTACAACCTTTAACAAGTCAGATTTAACCTTTAAAGGTGCTCTGAGGAACTTTCAGTTTGTGTTCATTCTAGCGCCCCCTTTGGACAAAAGCAGGTAGTGTTTTTTACTACGCCAGCTGTTGTTCCTGGGTGAGTGTATACCCATGACAAAGGCATTAAGAAAAACTATATAAAAATAGAATTCTTTGCACTGATGGTCTCATTTGCTGTTACATGTAATTCATGATCATCAGAGGAAAAATTAGACTGTTTCAGAAATATTGAAAAGTTCCTCATAGCGACCTTTAAATGTGAAGGTAACAGAATAAAACAGGGACCACACTTTGTTTATACAAGCTACATTTCTCATTTTGATTGGGCCCTTAGTGATTATTTTCAAAGTAATTTTATCTTGTTTATTATATGATACCTGCTTTGTAATCTCAACTATCTAATTTCTTATCTAAAGATGAAATGCGCTTTTGATGTTGATACAATGGGCCTAAAAAAAGCTATTATAAGAGCTATTGTTCCATATCAAAGTAGCTCCGAGGAACATTCAGTTTGTGTTGATTCTATTGCCAAAATAAAAGGTCTCAGAGAGCTTGCAGATATGAGTTCTGGGAAAAAAAATCTAAAATTCTGCGATGGCAAAAATCCAACAAAAAAGGCAATTTTTGATGTTGTGTATCAAAAATTGTACATTCAGGTGTTTATTTGACTAAACCTTGTCTGTTTGCGTCTGTATATTTCTCCTATACAACCATCTTTAACGGACATTATCTCAACATTACCAAACTGCCCAATAGAGCCGCACCGGGTTATGTTTAAACCAATTAAATGTTGAAGTTTTGAAAGCGCACATCGAACTAGTGATTTGCAATGTAAACCTGAGTATCGTCTGCGTATTTATAAGAAAAAATACAAGAGTTCTCTAGAATCAGTCACCGACCAAATGGTAAATGGACTCCTCTTATAAAGCTCTTTTCCCTGGTTTTTCACAGACCCAAAGCTCTTTACATTGTTTTGTTGACATTCACCCATTCACACACACATTCATACACCGATAGCAGCAGCAGCTACCACACTGGGTGCAAGCTAACTATCAGGAGACATTTAGGGTTCAGTGTCTCTTTGCCCAGGGACCCTTGGACATGTGGCGGGGAGACGGGGGATCGAACCACCGACCCTGTAACCCAGTGGACGACCGCTCTACACACTTCGCCACAGCCGCCCCAAAAGTACACTTCCACCGCAGACACTATCAAGTCACTAACAGAGCCACTTTAAAAGACAATGGTGTCATAGCAAACTTTGCACCCCTGTCAAAGTGTGACTATATCAAACAGTCTCATCCTATTTATAACACCTGTACCTCTGCTATTGGTGCATCTATTGAGCTGTCATTGTAGTTCTAGGGCCTATAAATAGCCTCCCATCCACTTATACAGACAGGGAGATTCTTGTATTCTTGTTTTATTCTTATATTGATGCCTTTTAGCAGACATCTGTGTGTGTGTGTGTGTGTGTGTGTGTGTGTGTGTGTGTGTGTGTGTGTGTGTGTGTGTGTGTGTGTGTGTGTGTGTGTGTGTGTGTGTGAGACTCGAAGCGTTGTTGGCTTGATTGAGGATGTCCGTTAGTGACTACCAGCCCCGACACTATAGAGTGAGACCAACAGACAGACAGGAAGAGAGGGGGGGGGGGTGAGAGAGAGAGAGAGAGATAGAGAGAGAGACAAAGAGACAGAGAGAGAGGGAGAGAGGGAGAGGGTGTGTGAGAGAGAGAGGAAGAGAGACAGAGCGAGAGAGAGAGAGAGAGAGAGGTCCACAGAACAGACACCAAAGATTGAGTGTGCAGTCTGAAAGGGTTGAGTCGAGAACGGACACGACACGGAGACGGGGTTGAAATTTTGAGCTAAAACAACTTTTACAAATAGGAATTAATTAGTTTTTTTCTACAGGTGAAATTGGGACTTTCACACAAGTTATTTTTCCACTTTTAACTTCCCAAAACGACTATTTTTTTTACCACTTGAAGACGTGAAAGACAAAAGATTGGGATATATTCGTATATAAGAACACTTTCTCCCACCTCTAGTCTAAGGAGTATGGTGACGTTTGGTCCGCACAAGGATTTAACGGAATATCAAAATGTTGAAATGTAAAGCTCACAGTTTTCTCTGGATCGCTTCAATGCTTCTAGTCTGGGTAAGTCTACAACCATCTATCTATCTATCTATCTATCTATCTATCTATCTATCTATCTATCTATCTATCTATCTATCTATCTATCTATCTATCTATCTATCTATCTATCTATCTATCTATCTATCTATCTATCTCTCTATCTCTCTCTCTCTCTCTCTCTATCTATCTATCTATCTCTCTCTCTCTCTCTCTCTCTATCTATCTATCTATCTATCTATCTATCTATCTATCTATCTATCTATCTATCTATCTATCTATCTATCTATCTATCTATCTATCTATCTATCTATCTATCTATCTATCTATCTATCTATCTTATCTGATGGGTTCTATTTTTAACTTATAGATATCACCAGAGTTAAAATCCCTATTTCATTTCTACAACATATTAGTGCCCAAAGTTATTACTTAACAGATTTTGGATGCAACCTATATCCAAAAATACCATGTACAGGTCTTAAAAAATGCATTTTCGAGCATGTTTTTAAGAAGAAAATGGCTCATAAATCAGTCAGTGAACAACATATGAACAAATCCTTCGGTAATAACCTTCAGAATAGCGCTGAGAATGATCATGGAAAGTTTAGTTGATGTACGTGCTTTAGAAGTGGAGAACAATGCAACCAGTTACTGTAAATTGTTTGGGAAAATACAAAATGTTTTACAAAACCGAAAACAATGGAGTCTCAAATGTTAATCGGCTGGGTCTATTTAAAGAACGGTGTGGGTTTTTATCACTTTTTGGGTTCAACTGTTCTGACCTCTTTGCCCCTTTGTGTGTGTGTGTGTGTGTGTGTGTGTGTGTGTGTGTGTGTGTGTGTGTGTGTGTGTGTGTGGGGGGGGGGGGCAGTGACAATAACGGAAAGCAGAACCGAAGAGAAATACTCTTAGTCACTGATAATGAGGTGCATTGAGTTCACAGACAAAGAATGCACAAACTGTGTTTTTTAAGCACTGGTCTATTTTGAGTATCTTTTTTGTATCTTCCATAACATGTCTTCTTTCATACTAGTATAAATCAAAAGGTCCAACATGTACATTCAGGTGTTTATTTGACTAAACCTTGTCTGTTTGCGTCTGTATATTTCTCCTATACAACCATCTTTAACGGATATATCTCATTGTTAGTTTTTTTTTCAATACTCTGAAGCAAAAATCTCAACTTGTAAAGCACTTACATCAACTAAACTTTCCATAATCATTCTCAGCACTATTCTGAAGGTTATTACAGAAGGATTTGTTCATATGTTGTTCCTTGTGTGATTTATGAGACATTTGCATCGTAAAAACATGGGAAAAATGCATATTTTACGCTTATTCATAGTATTTTTTGGGAATTATAAAATGAAGAAAAGCTGTATCCGAAATCTGGTCTGTGAAAACTTTGTAAAACATTAAATTAAGATTTTGACTCTGGCTTTATCCTACATCTAGATTTTTAAATTTTTTAGTTAGATATTGCTTCTTTTCTTTCAACATATTATCAAAGATTTGTCTTTTAAAGGTCCTATGAGGAACTTTTAAATATTTCTGAAACAGTCTCATCTTCCCTCTGACGATCATAAATTACATTTAACAGCAAAACGAGACCATCAGTGCAAAGAATGCTATTTTTATAAAGTTTTTCTTAATGCCTTTGTCATGGGTATACGCTCACCCAGGAACAACAGCTGGCGTAGTAAAAACACTACCGCTTTTGTCCAAAGAGGGACTGCTAGAATTAACACAACCTGAAAGTTCCTCGTAGCACCTTTAAAAGTATTCAAAATACATCAAAACGTCAATAACAAATTTCTAATCTCTTTTTTTCCCTCTTTTTAGGATCCAAGCTTAACCGCTCCTACAGAAACTCAATCCACACAATGTAGCATCAACTCTACATA
>CM049416.1:23385000-23392500 GCA_026929865.2 Hyperoplus lanceolatus
TAAGATGCCCTACCCCCCCCCCCCCCCTCCTCCTCCCACCCCCCTGCCCCATAGAGTCTCAGTCCTCTTCACAGCAGACCCGGGTTAGAATCCAGCCCGGGTCGTTCTCTGCATGTCATTGCCCCCTCTCTGACACATTTCATCTCTCTCTCTACAAACTGTCATTAAAGCATGGAAAAATGTCCAAAAAATATCTTAGAAAAAAGAAAAAAGTTTAACCGGTTCCCACACTCTCTCCCCGAGCTATAACTCTGTCTCTGTGTGTGTGTGTGTGTGTGTGTGTGTGTGTGTGTGTCTCTGTGTGTGTGTGTGTGTGTGTGTGTGTGTGTGTGTGTAGTTCCCGCTGCAGTAGGGAACCTGCGTCTGTCTCCTCTCTCTGACTCTGTGGGTCTGTCCGTCTCCTGGACGCCGCCACACGGAGACATGGACATGTACATCGTCTCCCTGGCAACAACCGTGAGTACAAAACCACATCCCAAAAACATTATTAGAATATTAGAACAATATTAGAATACAACACACACACGCGCGCGTGTGCACACACGCACTCACTCACTCACTCACTCACTCACTCACTCACTCACTCACTCACTCACTCACTCACTCACTCACTCACTCACTCACTCACTCACTCACTCACTCACTCACTCACTCACTCACTCACTCACTCACTCACACACTCACACACATTTTAATTAATATCCTGTTGTCCTGTCCCGTTACCAGAATGGCGCTGTAGTGGAGACTCGTCCGGTCCCTAAACATGTGACCTCGCTGGAGTTCCAGGAGCTGACGCCGGGCCGCGCCTACAACCTCACCGTCCAATCGCTGAGCGGGAAGCTGACCAACCACAACACAGCTACCGGCAGGACAGGTAAAGATCTGTCTGTCTGTCTGTCTGTCTGTCTGTCTGTCTGTCTGTCTGTCTGTCTGTCTGTCTGTCTGTCGGTCGGTCGGTCGGTCGGTCTGTCTGTCTGTTTATCTGTCTCTCTATCTATCTATCTATCTATCTGTCTGTCTATCTATCTATCTATCTATCTATCTATCTATCTATCTATCTATCTATCTATCTATCTATCTATCTATCTATCTATCTATCTATCTATCTATCTTTCTGTCTGTCTGTTTATCTGTCTTTCTGTCTGTCTGTCTGTCTATCTATCTATCTATCTATCTATCTATCTATCTATCTATCTATCTATCTATCTATCTATCTATCTATCTATCTATCTATCTATCTATCTATCTATCTATCTATCTATCTATCTATCTATCTATCTATCTATCTATCTGTCCGTCCGTCCGTCTGTCTGTCTGTCTGTCTATCTATCTATCTATCTATCTATCTATCTATCTGGTGAAGAGGGCTACACATTTTTACTTATAGATTTCATCATGAAACTCTGCCAGTTGATTACTGACATTAAAACAATACTTTTTTGTATTACAAGTTTTTCAGAAATATTTGAATAAATATGCAAATATGGCAACATCTAACTACTTAACGCGTCCATTTTCATCTCTAAACTAATGTTGAGATAATGTCCGTTAAAGATGGTTGTATAGGAGAAATATACAGACGCAAACAGACAAGGTTTAGTCAAATAAACACCTGAATGTACATGTTGGACCTTTGATTTATACTAGTATGAAAGAAGACATGTTATGAAAGCAAAATAGCCACACAAAAATGTTACCAGTGCTTGAAAAAAAAAATATAATTTTACCTGTCTTATCTATCCTAAAATCGAATGCTTGTATTTGCTTTTATAACCATTAATTCTTATTTATTTTATTGTGTAGCCCCGGCAAGAGTGACAGCCCTTCAAGCCGATAATGACCACACCACGCACAGCCTATCAGTGAGCTGGGAACGGCCAGTGGGCGTGTTCGACGGCTATACTCTTCAGCTATTGGACGAAGCCGGCAGCATTCTAACCAATAGGACGGTGCCTGTGGACAGTCGGAGCGAGCGATTGGAGGGTTTGACGTCAGGGAAATGGTACCGAGTGAAAGTGGCAACGCTCAGTGGTGGTGTGACGTCACTAGAGGCCACAGCAGAAGGACAAACACGTAAGTTACTATGTGATACATAATTTATTATCAACACACAGACAGACATACAGACAGACAGAGACACACACACACACACACACACACACACACACACACACACACACACACACACACACACACACACACACACACACACACACACACACACACACACACGTTAAAGAAAAAAGACTATTTTGTAACTTGTGTCTTAGGCCATGTCCACATGTTTTTCCTAGAAGAAGTTAAACATTTGAGAATTCATTGCTTGTCATTCTAAATAATTCGAAAAAATTCACTTCATTTTACAGTAATTTTCTACAGTAATTTCTTTGTGCTATTTTTCTCTTTTTTATTTTCTCCTTGCCTTTACTCATGCTTCTAACATTCTGGCTTCATGTCTTCTTGGTGTCACTATAACAAGTGTCCCATCAACAGCTGATTATGGGGAGAAAAAAAACATATAATATAAATAAGAAAATTAAAAATAATAAATAAAAACATAAAAAAAATATTAAAAAAAATAAAAATAAGAAAATAAAATAAAAATAAACTTTTCTTTTTAAATAAAAAATAAAAATCAATCCCAGATTCTAACCTATTCCCTTGTTCTTCAGGTCCGGCTGCAGTGAGTAACCTGACTGTCACCTCCGCCAACGTTTCCTCTCTGTCCTTCTCCTGGCGTCCGTCTGTCGGCCATGTCGACCTCTACCACCTGTCACTCTACACCGTCACCGAGGCAACACAGCCAACAGCCAATGAGAGGCAAGAGGCTGCAGGTACCAGGAAGCAACATCAACAGGTGGGGATACAATTCAATTATGGATAGATGGATGGATGGATGGATGGATGGATGGATGGGCGGAAGAATAGATTGATGGATAGATGGATAGATAGGAAGGATCACCAACAGGTTAATTTATATATATTATTTATGTTTCATACGCAATAAAATGACATGAAATATTACATTTGATTTTTCAATATTGTGACATGGGTTTGTACTAGAAACTGTTTTCATGGTGTAGTGAGGGGAGAGAAAAATCTGACCGGGGTTTTTGAACTCAGATTTTCAAAAAGCTGGAGGTGGAGAAAAAGGAGTGTGTTGTTTTTTTCTCTAATCACACCAGGGATCCATATTAATGTAAAAAGAACCGGAAAAAGTAATTTTTTATACATTTAATGACCTTTAATACGTACAATTCTTTGTGTAGTAAGCAAAGCTACCTCAAATATACTCAAATGACCACAGGAAAATATAAACCGTTCACAAAGACACATCTAATACTCCCTCTTCTGTCCTCTCCAGACTGTGGGTTCCCTAGTGGAGCTGCAGAAGGCCGGCTCCTCCACCTCTCGCTGTGTGTTCTCTGGTCTGACCCCCGGCCGCCTCTACAGGCTCCAGGTGGACAGCTGGAGCAGAGGCATGAGCAGCCACTCCTCTGTGCTGGCTAGGACCGGTACGTACACACAGATCATGGTAGAGGGGCGCGGCTCCGCTGCGACCCTGCAGTTTACACTATCTCCTGTTTGGAGAGGTGTGTACTGAAAAGACAAATTTCATTGTGCTGTAACGGTGCATATGACAATAAAAAAAAAAAAAAAAATGAATCTGTACTAATGTACATTTGTGTGTTTTTTTATTTAATTTTTAATTTTCATCAATTTTCATCAATTTTAAGATTTTAAAATTTTAAAATTTCAAAATTCTAAATTTAAAAATTTCTTCATTTAAATTTTTTAAATTCTTTTTATTCATATATATTTTTATTTTTTTTTTTATTTTTTTCTGTACTCTAATATTATTTTTTTTTTTGGGTGTGCATGGTTCAAACAAGCCTGTACACCCTATGAGGGTCACACCTCAACTGATCCTTCGAGTATAAGTAAAGGTTAAATAAATAAATAAATAAAATATGTACCTTATGTGTATTTTTTATTTTTTCTACCTTTTCTTCTTCTCTGTCTTCTATCTCTGCGGTCTTCAGTCCCGTCTGCCGTCTCCTCTCTGGAGGTTCAGAGTTCAGGCCGGACGGACAGACTGACGGTTACCTGGCAACAAGGGGAGGGGAGCTGGAGCAGATACCAGGTAAACACAGACAGACAGGCAGACATACACACACACACACACACACGCACACACGCTACACACACACACACACACACACACACACACACACTGGAGCAGAACAAAATATTGGAAAAATGCTGGATTTTCTCCACATGGATCAGATTGAATGTGTAAATTGATAATGTGTAGGCCTACTATGTATTTTTAACAAATATTTTGATAAAAAATAATAATTTTTTCTTAGAAGTTAAATCTCTCTGCATGGTTGCTGCCTAGTCTTTACTGCTGTGTCTCTGTATTTAAGGTGGTATTGTACCATGTTTCTGTATTTAAGGCGATATTGCCACTGTATTTCTTTGTTTTAAGGTGGTATTGTACGATGTGTCTGGATCCACACTGGGCTCCCAGACGCTGGGGGCGGAACACAGGAGTCACATGTTCGCGGGGCTGATGCCTGGTAGGCTGTACCGCTGTGATGTCATCACACACAGCGGGGAACTGACCAATAGCGTTGCAGCTCTGGGACGCACCAGTAAGTACAGACAGAAACACACTTAAAACACAGACAGACACATAGGCACACACACACATGTACTTATTTAGAATACATTTGTGGGTGTCCGAGGGAAATGCACCTGTTGGAAGACCAAGAAGAAGAAGTACTATAGAATAAATAACTAAATACATCTTCACCTCATCACTTGATATTGTAGGAAAGACTTGAGGCAGTGGTGGATGATGCCATCTTTAGTAACTATAGCTTCTTGTCCTTGAAGGCCACCGTAGCTTCTGTAAAGTCTCCTCTAAAGGGGAGGGGTTAGCAAGGGAGCGTTGACATCTACAATCTCACCACTAGATGTCACTAAATATTCTTATATTACACACTGTACCTTTTAATGTTAAACTTATTTCTGTGATTTTTTTTGCTGCATTTTGGTTGAAAATCTACTTTGTCGACCCAATTAAAGCAATTTTGAACCATTTCTGTCCAGCTCCGGATATGCCGACCCACCTGTCCGTCAAACAAGGGCCGACCAATGAGACGATAGAGCTGGCCTGGTCTGGTCCCGCCTCCGGAGACTACGATGACTTCAGCCTGCAGTGGACGCCACCGGACAAACTGTCAATCACACAGGTTTGACTTTATTAATTTTCAGGATTTTTCAAATGCTCGACCAACTGACATGGAAGTATGTTTGCGGGGGTTGGCAGCTATTCCTAAAACCTTTCATATACATATTAACATTCATTGTACTCCCCAAATAACATAGTTACAAGGATTTAGTGGATTTGGGTTGCCAGGGCCTTTAAAAGATGGACTCCAGATATTACACTACTTACAGTGTAAATATATATATATATATATATTTCGTCTTTTGTTTAGCCAATTGCTCAATTATATTTGTCTTGTATCATTTATTCTTATTTTTTTATAATGATTTAGTTCAACTTTATTAATTTACTAAAAAAAATGGACTCCATCTATGTCACTATTTTACAGTATATATTTAAAAAAAAAACGTTTAAGGGCAGGGATCTTTTTTTTATTATTATTATTTTTCTTAAATATTTAGCGTTTTTCTTAATTTGCTTTTGTGTTATAGCCACTTGCTTAATTATAATTCTATAATTCTATGATATATATTCATAAATATATGATTCATATATTTATATTTATTTACATTAATCCAAGTATATCTGATATCAGTTCATGAGGACACAGTGTTAAATATGTTGGATGTATTTTCAGTATTTTTCCATGTTGTCTTAATGACATTAACTGTGCTATGTTGACAACTGACAATATTTTTTTTACAAACAGTCCCAGCTGACGAGTCGCGTGATAGGTGGGCTGTTTCCAGGGCGACAGTACAACTTCACCGTGACGACCGTGAGCGGGGGCGGAGCCAAGGCCGGACCAGAAGTCAAGAGCCAATCAGTCGGGAGGAACGTCAGGACCAGTAAGGTGTGTGTGTGTGTGTGTGTGTGTGTGTGTGTGTGTGTGTGTGTGTGTGTGTGTGTGTGTGTGTGTGTGTGTGTGTGATTTTGACAACAAATTCATTGACAACAAGTGTTCTCTAGAATCACTGACTGCACCTTTAACAGCGTTGTGGAAACTACTTTTAAATAAGGTTTGCAAACAGCCAATGGGGAAGAATTGGAAAACTAGCAAACCTACCCTAAGAAGTACTAGTTAACTATACAAACCGGTGGCCTAGTGGATATAGCGCGTACCATATCGGCTCTGGCCTTCTTTGCAGTGGTCGCGGGTTCAAATCCGACCCGTGGACCTTTACTGCAGGTCATCCCCCCTCTCCCTCTCTCTCTCTGTCTCCCCATTTGAACTCTGTACTGTCTAATAAAGCTTGAAAATGACAAAAAAATTATCTTAAAAAAACTACTTGAATCATTATCTAAATATGATTGTATTTTTACCTACTGGTTTCATTAACGGTTTACTACTCTCTCGCACTGGGAAGTAACACACCCGTTCCAATCCCCATACTTCCCTACTATTTAGTACGCCAGAAAAAGATTTAGGATGTCCCAATACATGCACGTCAATTGTAGTATGCTGAAAATACACAATTGCCCCACTAACTACAATAGCATTTTGGAGTATTCGTCTTTATTCTTGACATTTCTCGACATAATGAAAATAAATCTTCCTTATCTGATTTTTTCTCCTGTGGCCCTAAAACTGTTCTATACTGTAGTGTAGTAAAAAGAAAGAGTATGTGATTTGGAACGCAGGGACAGTCTAAACCACTGCAGTACTCAGAGTGTCCTGCAGTTCCTATCTGAACCACAAGGGGGCAGCAGAACACAGTCTCTGCCTCTCTATCCAGTTTTAATCTCATTCTGTCTGTGATTTTTTCTTTCTTTCAAAACTGATTACCATACTGAATTTAATGACACAGTCGCTTCTGAATATTTATAAAGTGACCTAGTTTCACATATGTGTCTGTGAAATGTGGTTTCAGTTTTAAAGCGAGACAGAATAGGGTCTCTTAAAGCCCCTGAAAACCTAAATCCAAGAAATGTTATATTCTCCAAGTTAATCTTTTTAACTATGTAATTTGGGTGAGTTTTTAAACTATTTTTTTTTAATATTTATGAGCATTTATTGTCAATCAGATTTTTTTTCAAAGCTTATTGAAACACCCAACTTTGAAAAAACTCATTTTCTCTCCCCCTCTCCCTCTCTCTCTCTCCTTTCTCCCTCTCCCCTCTCTCACCCTCTCATTCTCCCTCTCCCTCTCACTCTTCCTCTCTGTCTCTCACCCTCTCTCTCCCTCTCCCTCTCTCTCTCTCTCTCACACACACACACACACATACACTCTCTCTCTCCCTCTCCCTCTCTCTCTCACTCC
>CM049416.1:23405000-23412500 GCA_026929865.2 Hyperoplus lanceolatus
TTTTCTATATATTGTTATGTTTACCTCAATTTTTTTTTTTTTTTTACCTATCCCTAGTTAAAAAGTGTTCGGAAATTAAAAGTGAATAAACTAAACTTTTAATCAGTATTTAGCCCTTTTTGTCTCAAAATTGCAACAAATTAAAAAAAAAAAAAATAACATCAGAGATAAATTTAATTTCGGACATATTTTCTAAAAATGTATCTCAGGTCGTCGTGGTGATAGAATGTAAATTAGACGAATCACAGTGAAGGAATAAAGAGCCATGCATTTTAATACTATAACTATGTTCTCACACACTGCTCCATATAAGCTGTTTATTTAAAAACTACACGTATTGCTGTATGTAAATATTGATGTACTCTTTTTTTTATACATAATAATGGATATATTCTGTATGACAAAAAACTCAAATATTCTATGTTTTTTATTGATAAAATCATAATCTGCTGTTTTTTTTTTTTTTTCATTTTGATATTTTTATTTTATTTCAAATAAGCTAATTATATTCCTAATGAAGTAAACTTTAAATATTTTAAAGTCTAAATATAAAGCGGGAAGAACCTTATTTTATAGAGATGCATTTATAAATGACTGGATTGAGTTTGTGGGAGACAAATTTTGACTTTTTTGTAAAAATATTTGGGAAATTTGTGACATTTTTATCAACTTTTTGAAATTTTGTTTCACACAGAAGTTCAAATTTGCGATCCCAACGTTAGTAAATATTGTATATTATTATAATTATAATTATTTGTTAAACCTTATCAGGGTTTTTTAAATGGTTTCCTGCTCATACAAGATGTGTGTAAGGATTTATTTTCTCTTAAAGTAGCTACAAGGAACTTTTAAATATTTCTGAAACAGTCTCATTTTCCCTCTGATGATCATAAATTACATGTAACAGCAAACGAGACCATCAGTGCAAACAATGCTATATTTATATAGTTTTTCTTAATGCCTTTGTCACCCAGGAAAGGCATTAAGAACAACAGTTGGCGTGGTAAAAACACTACCGCTTTTGTCCAAACGGGGGCGCTAGAATTAACACAAACTGAAAGTTCCTCGGAGCAGCTTTAAAGGACAAAATAATCAATTATTTTTAAGCACTGGAGGGAATAATTGTCTGTGAATTTTTTTTTTGGAGTATTTCTTTTAGTGTAAAACGTATTATTATGATATCATTTCTAGTAAATAAAGGCTTTGAGCTTTGATTACATATAAAAACAATGTTTCCAATGTTATAAATAGCCACATGGCCAGTTATTGTCTCATTTATAATGTATAATGAATTTTATTGATATTATTTTAGATTTCGCCCAGCCAGCCCCAAGAGAATGTAAAGCACTTTGTATATCTTGCTGTCAGATTCCTGTAAACTGGATTATTAAGTGAAAATTAATAAATATCTGTAAAAATATATATTTCATGTGTTTGTGTTTGTGGAATGTTTATTCATTTGATCAAATCAGTCAGCGTGGGCTATTTGCATTGAACTCCATTCATCTTCTGTAGGGTTAGGGTTGAGCTAGGGTTGGGCTATCTCCCACAAGGAAAGTCTCACGCTCATGAAACTTACTCCACTTATTAACTTATTAACATCAGTCATGCAAATATACCCACCAAAGGATTTGATTCTAGGATGAAGAGAAATCAATTTTGAGGGGGTGGGGGGGGGTGGGGGCTTTTCACAGCAAGCCAGTCCATTTTGGGGCGATTTACATTGAATTCCATCCACTTATAGGGTTGCTATCTCACAAGGAAAGTCTCACGCTCATGAAACATACTCCACTTATCAACACCAGTCATGATGTTTTAAACTTTTTCTTTGGGATGTTGAACTTAAAATGTCCCAGGGAGGGAGAGAGAGACAGACCGCCAGCTTAGTGGGATTCGAACCTGTCACCACGTGGTTGAATCGCTCCATGGCCCAGAAAGGTCCGAATGCACAACCAAGACCTTTCACAATTAAACACCTTTCTCTGCTCGCTTTTTTTTCTATGATTAAGGGGATTTGACTTGAAAAACTGTCAGTGTCCAGAAGAGGTTTTGAATTCCTATCCTCCTGATCACCAGGGCAGTGAACTTACCAACTGAGCTACTTAGAAGGACAAAACAAAACAGTTAATATTTCCTTCCTTTGGTCACCAGCACCATATAATCATTAGTAACACTTAAGACTATGTAACCTGTGTCGTTTTGAGCGGAAAAAAACGACAGTGTAACCTATGTCGTTTTTGAGCGAAAAAGCCCCCCAAAAAAAACTGTGGTTCTCAAAGTGTGGGGTGCACCCCACCGGTGGGGAATAAAGACATGATAGGTGGGGCGCAACAAATGTGAGTAAAATATGTCCAGATGCGTGGCACTTTTCAAGATTATTCCCATTAAGATAACATTGTGACAAACAACCCCATAGTGTGTGACAACTGACCCCTAGATGGGGTTGGTTGTCACAACGTGTAAGGGTGTCTTTGATGATTAATTTCTTCTTTATTACAATAAGATAGAAAAAGTGAGGGGTACACATTTCAAGCCAACACCTTAAGCTTCAATTTAATGTAGGAATGACTATTGAAAGATGTTTAGTTGATGAGCAATTCTCACTAGAGTAAAAAGTGTGCCTACTTACCCCGGTCTCCCCTACTTCATAACTCGTCCCCTGCCATTTGAATCTTGACTCTTATCTGACCAACATTTATAATTGATTAATATTTCGCCTTCTCGGTTTTTTTTTCATAAACAGAGCGAAATTTGAGAAGAATTATTTTTTGGTCAGTCACTACTAAATAGCATGTTTAAAATGCAGTGCAAATTGAGACATTAAACTATGTAAATTTAAATTAAAACTTCAAAAATGTAGCTGTTCTAAAATGTTTGAGTGGTATTGTAATGGCAAACTTGACAAATCAAAATGAGTGTGAATGTAAGTAAGTAAAAAAGAAGCGGTGACAACATTTGAAGACAAAATGATTTTATCTATATCTCTCTATCAGGCACTATAGTAAAGTTAAAGTCGCTACGAGGAACTTTTTTTAATATTTCTGAAATAGTCTCATTTTTCCTCTGATGATCATAAATGACATGTAACAGCAAACGAGACCATCAGTGCAAAGAATGCTATTTTCATATAGTTTTTCTTAATGCCTTTGTCATGGGTATACGCTCACCCAGGAACAACAACTGGTGTAGTGAAAACACTACCGCTTTTGTCCAAAGGGGGGCGCTAGAATGAACACAAACTAGAAAGTTCCTCGGAGCACCTTTAATCATTGTATCGTTTAAAACACGGGCAAAGCGGCTTCCTGGGTCACATCGCAGACAGCTTAGAAAGGACACAACAGACGACATGATGGTAAAATACAGAAGTAAAATAATATACAGAAAGCTTACTCATTACAACGACAAAAATATGATATATTATAAATACAAGAAATGAGAGACTTTGGAGACATTTTTCTCAATGTTTACAACCAGATATTGAAATGTACATTGTCTTTAAAGGTGTAGTCAGTGATTCTGGAGAGTGAAGATGCTTTTTGGTCAAAATCAGTGAATATCTCCTCATGATTTTAACGGACACAGTACAGACAGGTAGTAGCCTGGCTCCTCCCGCCTACCTACTTCCGCCCAAATTTCATTTTCCCTTCAGTAGTCAGTCTGGGGATGGGGCGTATTAGTGAGATTTTTCCGAACAGATTTCTGAGTATCCAATCAGCGAACAGAGGAAGTGGCTGAGAACGACGGGTCGAAGTCGAGCTCCAGTTTCAGTTGAATGCTGCGTTCCCTTACGCTCGGAACTCGGACATTTCCGACTTGGTAGTTCCGAGTTCCGACCTGTCTGTGTTCCAGTGCATCTGCTCGGGAAAGTATGGACGCCTAAAACCTTTCTCATCCAAATAACTAAACGTTAGGCTCTAGCAAGTTACCGTTGCCAGGTACCGGTAGATCCATAGACTACAATATGTAGTGAAGTCGGAAATTTCCGAGTTCCCTGAACGCACCGTCAGAAGCCGGCTCACGACCAAACGTTATGCGATTGGTTGGCAGATCCAGAGTGGCACTGAGCAGATCCAATAGTTTTAAACTTCAACAGACACCCGCCTCCAAGTGAGTTAACGTTTGCCAATTAAAGCACTTCCAGCAGACCTTCTGTACAAATGAAATGAAGTATGATGGTCTGGTAACGCCAGGCTAGACAGGTAGCGGATCGTGAGATCGGAGATATTCACTGATTTTGACAGCAAAAAAAAATGATGACAAGCTTTCTCCAGAATCACTGACTCCACCTTTATTACAGGGGGAAAATATAACCAGATAATATCATTAAAATATAATTTAATTCTCATTTTATAGCAAAACTACGTCTGTAATAATAGAACAAAACATTTTCTGTGGTTAAAGGTGCTACAAGGAACTTTTAAATATTTCTGAAACAGTCTAATTTTTCCTCTGATGATAAGAAAGGACATGTAACAGCAAACGAGACCATCAGTGCAAAGAATGCTATTTTTATATAGTTTTTCTCAATGCCTTTGTTATGGGTATACGCTCACCCAGGAACAACAGCTGGCGCAGTAAAAACACTACTGCTTTTGTCCAAAGGGGGGCGCTAGAATTAATACAAAATGAAAGTTCCCCGGAGCACCTTTAAGAAGCGAAATGCAGCGTTTTAGTTTTAGTTGCTACTGCAGTTCACAGCATAGTGTATGGCTTCTGATACAAAATCGAACTTTATTGATCTCGGGGACAGACAACAAAACAAAACAAAACAGCTCATGAAGTTCCATAGAAATACATTGAGATGCTACGGAGAAGCTACATTTTCTTTGGATAGAGAAATACATTCAGAAAATTACAAAAAAAAAAAAAATAATAATAATAATAATAATAATAATATTTACCTATAATTTAAACAATGTCCTTAGAAACCTGTCAAGTAGAGTACGCCATGTTAGTTGTTTATTTTATTTTGTCTTTTGTTTGTGTGTTCACTGTTTCAGTTGTGTGTTTGTATTCCTTAAAAAAAAATATTTAAAAAAAAATGAAAAAAACAAATTTTTACATCGAAACATTAACGATGTGAAACAGAAACTAAATGACAAAACGTTTTCAGCATGAGGAAGATTTGAAATAAACCTTCCACCAAATACATTCCTGTTTGATATTTTTTGTGTGTCGCTCGTTCGCAGAAGTTGTACTTTTCAGAAACGACATTTTAAACAATAATAAAAAAAAAATATTATGTATTTTTAGTATTATTATATAAATGATATAGCCTATAATATATTATGTTATTTTAGAAAAAAAAATGGAAGATGTGCAAGAAAAATAATCTGCAGAGGAGGCCTATGCCAATGGATAAATTCAAATGAGAGGTTTCACATTCATAGTAACTTTTTGGGCAATCACAAAATATTGACTAGTTCATACTCTAACACAATTCATCAAAACAGAACAAACTTGGGCTGCTCCGGTGGTATAGTGGATAGAGCGCATACCATATTGGCTCCGGCCTTCATGCAGTGGTCGCGGGTTCAAATCCGACTCGTGGACCTTTACTGCAAGTCATCCCCCCCCCTCTCTCTCTCTCTCTGTCTCCCCATTTCAACTCTGTACTGTCTAATAAAGCTTGAAAATGCCAAAAAATATATATTTCTCATAATGTGCTACAGTAAACCTGTCCGTCAAACGTGAACGTGAGGAGGAAAAGATGAATTTACAATCCGGCTGTTTTCACTTTGCTATTGGCAGTGACATCATCACTCCTTGGGCCTTGTGGCTGTTACTAAGCAACAAGTAGGTGCATTTTTAGGTTTGGCAGGAATTTGGAAAACGACTGTTGAAGATTAAAATAAAAACTGTCAACAAAAAACAAAAACTGCAAAGAAAAAAAAAAACTCCCTCTGATATGAGATGAATCATGTTTGGTGATAGCCCGTGTCCACACACACACACACACACACACACACACACACACACACACACACACACACACACACACACACACACACACACACACACACACACACACACACACACACAGGATCTATTGTTAACTCTGGAGAAGATAGATGATTGTACACGATCCTAGCTTCTTGTTTGAAGATATGCTCACATGCCGACACACTGACTGCCCTCACTACTGTGTGCTTGATACGACCTTATTTGGTACATCCTTATCTGCCTCCACTAACAGACAGACACTGGAGCATTGAATGAGCCCTACATGGGTTTCCCTGCATCTTTTTACAATACATTTTTTTCAGAGCTTAAAAATGAATACTTCACTCAAACGGAACCAGCGTTTCATCATTATAAAATCGCTATTATAATATAATGAATGAGGTTTTTCTTCCCTCAGTCTTCCCTTGGCCCAGCTGTCCTGTTAATCCTAACCCCTACCTTTTCCCATGTGTTATGTCACGCATGGGAAAATGTAGGGTTAGACAGTGAGACCATAAAACACTCTTTCTGCCTTTTCTCAGGCTAGGATGATCCGATTTCTAAAACTTTCACATATTTATACTAAATAGGATCTCAGAGTTCAATAGCAATACACCTTCATATTTCCTCCGGTGAAGTAGGGCTTTAAATCAGGTCTTTGAATCTAGTAGAGTAACTAACGAATGGCAGTGTAAGTTCAGCTCTAGTATGATGGATTGCCTCGGGATAAAATGAGACACATGCACGGTGCCCAGGGGCTTGTTTTCAAACGTTCCCTTCAGCAATGAGGACAAAATCTAGACCGTGCAGTGAGTAAAGTAGGTTTTAGTTCTGACCTGATTTGTACTGAGTAACTCTATAAGTCTTAGGTTGATATTAAAGGTGCAGTGTGTAACTTTGGGTGTGTCAGAGAAGTGAAACATTTTCTAAGGTATATTCTCATAACTGAATGAAGTTGTGATCCCTGGAAGAACACTGTTTGAAGTTAAGAAAGCTTCCTGAAAAGTTACTGTTTCACTGTTGTTGTTGTTGTTTACAGCAGCAGGGCCCACAGTTTGGTTTACAAACATATTCTAGTCTTAACGTTTGGTTCCAGGTTCCTCAAAATAATTTGATTTATGATGATAGAATTATTCAACACTAAGAATTACACATAGCGAAAATTTGTTAAGTAAACTAACTGCAGGCTCTGTGAATGTAAACAAACCCCCCTCATCTGAAACTACACAGTGACCCTTTAATAGACAGCCTTTAAATGAATGTATGAGATGTTTGATGGACGTTTGGCCCTCAGTGTATCCTAACCTTTAGACCCAGTGGTTAGTTCCTTCTCTTTGAAAAACACCTCGGCATTTCAAAGACATTTCAGCTCATTAGCCGTGAGCCACAGGGGCCACTAACAGCCTCTGATGACTCAACACTCGGCTCCAATACATTAATAAATTATAAAGTGGGTTCAATTAATTAAATTCACCTCAAATTGGAGCGTATTGATTTAAAATTCTGTCTTCTGTTGGCGGCTTTTACTGCAGCAATTCATTAATAAAGAATGAATAA
>CM049416.1:23442500-23572500 GCA_026929865.2 Hyperoplus lanceolatus
ATCTATCCTCCTCCAATCAGATTCACTCCTCCAGTGGGTCGGTGTCACGGTTACGGTGGATGTGGGCGTGTCCTTGGCATTTAAAAGTTGGTAGTTGTTTGGTGGTCATTTGTCGCTGGGCAGATTTCGGGTTGTGGTCCCCTTGGCAACCGTCTCCATGGCGGTTATTAAACGTGATAAAAGTATTGCATCGTTAACTGGCGGCCTCAGACACGTCTCTCTCTTTAGTTTTTGTTTGTGTTTTTTTATTTCACCCTTTTTTTCTTAAAAATACTGCCTTATTTTGTATGTATATATATTCAAATATATATACACATACCTGTATACTGGTGCCTCCTTCAGGGACATTTAAAACAACATGAGATGTGGATTTTTTTTTGATTACAATTGTGACTTTTTTGGAGTTGTTTTTGCGTTTCTTTGTTAGAGTGGCAATGACCATAAAAGGAAAAAATATTTGACATTTTCTGTGAAATACGCATATATTTTTTTTGTTGTTGAGAGTTAGATGGAAAAATTGACCCCACTGATGGCCAACTTAGCTCAGCACAAAGACTGGATTCAGATGGAAAAAGCTAGCCTATAGCTTAACAATGCCTTTTTGAAAGACATGTAACTTATAGAGTATGTTTTAGTTAATAAAACGAAAAAAACTGATTCGCAAAAATATTGTTTTAATGTCAGTAATCAACTGGCAAAGTTACCCTATTCACTGGCAATTTCTAGTGTAACTTGATTGTTGTTGTCTATTTAAAAATGACAAGATTTCTTAATGCTAAGCTAAGCTAGGCTAGGCTAGTTAGCTGCAAATTGAGCCTATAGATTTGACAGTGGGTTTCAATCTTAACTTTTAACTCTCGAAAACAAAACAGATTTAAATTTTCTAAATAACGTCAAGACTTTTTTCCTTTGTGATCCTGAGATAAGTCACTCCGAGTGTTTTGATTTTGCTCTTAGGACTGTATCCGGGCAGAAAAACTGAGGCCAATAATAAATGAGGGAGATAATAGAAAAAGAATTGAAGAAAAATTAGGAGTTTAAACACTTAGGAGGTAAAGAAAGAGGGATCAAAGATGGGAAAGAATATGGTGGAAACTGGGAAAGCCACGTGTTGACATTTTTAATTTGTCTGGTACTTTATTCCAACGATATCTGGCTTTTTTATGCCTTTAGTAACTTTAATTTAATTTTATCAATTGTTCCAATTCTGGCTGTTTTAATTTTTAGAAAAAAAGTAATTCTGAATTTTATGGTACATTTTTCAACTTTTTTTGTGAAATTGTTCGGAAAAGCTGTATTTTTTTTTAACAGTGGACTTCCTTTAATTTAAATATAATTCAACTTAAAGAACAGAAAATCGGAACCTCGCTCTGATTGGTGGAAGTGTACAGCTCATGTTAACTTTGACCAATCAGAAATCATATACCCCAGCTTTAAATGGCCTGAACTGATTTATAAACATTATCTATTCAAAATCGATAACCTAATGTTTAATCATTGTTGGAAGTCGAAAGTGTAATAGCGTTTTAAATGGCACAGACCTACTAAAATGTGTTTTTTTTTTTTGCCTAGAACATTTTTTAGACAAAATTATGAATTACAAATATGCAAAATAACAGATAATAAAACTTATCTTTAGTTGCAGCCCTTTAATTTATATGGGGATTTTCAATGCAATATGGACCAAAAAGAAATCCAATTTGTGTTAACGTTTTAAAACTTTTAGCCTTTTAAAAAAAATGCTAATTTAAAAGGGTGATAAACCAAAAAGGCTGAGAAATACTCACTAGAGCATCAAGTGTGTATTAATCAGCCACTTAAAACAGTCCAGAACAATCCCATCCTTAAAGTATTCACAGATCTGCACGTGGGATTTTTTTTAAACGACAATAAAAATATAGAATTAAGCCAGAATTATTCCTTTAAAATGTGAATTGTTGAAAGTAACTTGTGGGAAAGGGTAACAGTGGATTAAAAATGTCAACCATGTCCAACTACAGCTGTTATCTGACTGTTCAAAACAACACTCAACTTAACCTCATGAGCGCCACATGAAAACCAAACCAAAAAAAAAGAAAGATATTTTTTCTTCTTTTATTATGAAATAGTGCTACAATGTACATTGCATTACTCTCCTGACTGTCCGCTGTCTGTTTTTGCTGCTGTTGAAGTGTGAGTGTGTGTGTGTGTGTGTGTGTGTGTGTGTGTGTGTGTGTGTTGTGTGTTGTGAGTTTTGCAATGCTGGAAAAAACCTGGTAAAAACAAACGAGATGATAAATATTTTCAGTTCCTTCCAGAAAAAGTTCCAAGTATTTTTGACACGACGACGATGTGAAATAAGTATCCATCTTGAAAAGCGATTTTTATTTATTTTTTATTCCGTGTTAAAATTATTTTTTTAAAAGGTTCTCTAGGCAAAAATAGTCGATTCTTAAGACTGAATAGAAACGTATGAATCGCTCTATCAGATGGACAGTTATTTACAATGTGTGTGTCCCTGTCTGTATGAGAGTGTGTGTGTGTGTGTGTGTGTGTGAACAAGCTGATGGAGGGATGGGGGTTGGGGGTTGAGGAATAAAAATAAAAAAAAATATAAGGAAAATGAGGTAAAGAACAAACAAAAAAATTTAGAAAAAAGTTAAAATCATAAGAGTCTATAGCAGGAGTCCCGAGAGTTCCTCAAAGTTGGCCAGATTCACTTTGTAAGTGTGTTGATGTTGTTGAATGGTTGTTGCTTGTTGGTTGGGTGAAAACCTAGAGCGAAAAGTGGGAGGGGCAACTGATGGGTTGATGGTTGATTGACAGGCCAGGAGGACCAATGGCAGGCAGGCAGGAGGAGGTAGGATCCAATCAGAAGGCCTGCTGGGCGGGATTGTAGTTGAATGTGGAGGGAACGTGAGGTCGCTCTTCTAGCTTCTCGTACTCCAGATGGAACTCCTGGAAACAAACACACAAGATGTCAATGATTAAGGTCAGGATTAAAATCAGTCAAGAACATTTCGCTTTTTCTCTCACTTTATTTTTTCCTTTTTCTGTCTAACAGGCTAGAGCCCAGTTCAGACCAAAGATTCAACTCGCAACTCCTTGAGACGAGATGGGCTGAGACGTTCTGCGATTTGGCATGTTGAATCTTCTGCGACTCCTTGCAACGCGCCGCAACGACTAGTTCACACTGCTGACACTTCTCCCCCGCGACGTTCTAAAACCGTCTCGTCGCAAGCAGTTGCAAGGCGAATCTTTGGTCTGAACTGGGCTTTAGGGAGCGCTCATAATAATCATTCGTTCTATGCCCAAGCATGAGTGCTGCCTAATGTCTAGTCTAGTGTGTTGTCCCAGTGCAAGTGCTCCGTACACTTCCTATGACTTGACCCGGTTGGAAGTTATTTTTACTCACTAAAGAGCTTTGACATCAACTTTTTTTTTTTTTTTTTTTTTTGGCATTTTCAAGCTTTATTAGATAGTACAGAGGTGAAATATGGGGAGGGGGGGGGAGGGAGGGAGGGAGGGAGGGACAGAGAGAGAGAGAAAAGAGAGAGAGAGAGAGAACCCGCAGTAAAGGTCCACGGGCCGGACTCGAACCCGCGACCACTGCAACGAAGGCCGGAGCCAAAATGGTACGCGTAACAGGTTCATTTAGACTGCGCTTTCATACAAAGAGCTTTCCATAGTTTGTGTCATTCACCCATGAAGACACAAACACACCGATAGCAGCAGCAGCAGCTACCACGCAGGGTGCAAGCTAACTATCAGGAGACATTTAGGGTTCAGTGTCTCTTTGCCCAGGGACACTTGGACATGTGGCGGGGAGACGGGGACAACTGCTTAGACACAGCTTCCCACAGGTGTAAAATGTGCACGTGTGTAATGTGTGTGTGTGTCTGTTCGGTGTGTGTTTGTGTGTGTGTCTGTTCGGTGTGTGTGTGTCTGTTCAGCGTGTGTGTATCTGTTGTGTTTGTGTATCTTTTGTGTGTGTGTCTGTTCGGTGTGTGTGGTGTGTGTGTCTGTTCAGTGTGTGTGTGTGATTACCTTTGCCACCTTCCTCCAGTTGAGGCAGTCGAAGAAGTAGTAGGTCCCCCTCTCGTAAGCATTGGTCTTCAGGGTGGGCTCCATCCCCGGCGCCCGAGTGATCCACACACGCTCCTCTTTATGGTACCGCCAGTCCCTGTTAAAGCTACACACACACAGACAGACAGAGAGAGAGACAGGCAGACAGACAGACACATACGGCAGACAGACAGACAGACAGACAGGCAGACAGAGAGAGAGACACACAGAGACAGACAGACAGGCAGGCAGGCAGAGAGAGAGAGAGAGACACACACACACAAAAAAAAAATCACCCATTAAAAAAAATTTAAACTAATTATTTTTCCAATTTAATTTGTTTTACAGTTTGAGTTGTGACAGTTGAGTGAATGTCTCTGTGTTTGAGAGAGCGGGACAGAGTGTGTGTGTGTCTGTGTCTGTCCGTGCGTGCGTGCGTGTCTGTGTCTGTCCGTGTGTGTCTGTGTGTCCGTGTGTGTGTGAGTGTGTTGCCCTCACAGTTCTACTGCAGCCAGGAGTTGTAGTAAGTCTCCTCCGTTCATGTAGTAGAGATAAAACAGCAGGTCTTCCCCGTATCGAGACAACTTGATAGCTGCTAACTGCAACGTCACACAATGCAGGGAAACAAGGATAAAGTTACATACTTGATTTAATATGAATTAAGAGAAATGTACCACTAAATTTAAGCATTAAAAAATACAGCTGAATTTATGAACTAAGACATGGAAGCAGAAAATATTTTTTCCCAAAATATATTTTTATTCTATTGTATTATATCTTGTTTTAAGCTTATGTACATGGCATCTTAAATCACTTAGCTGTTACTTCCACTTATTCTTATACTATTTTTTTTATTATTATATATATATATATATATATATATATATATATATATATATATATATATATATATATATATATATATATATATATATATATATATATATATATATATATATGAATCCCAATGCACCTTTACTGTCTTGTACCTGTGCAAATGTCAATAAATATATTCTATTCTTCTATTCTATTCTAATAGAAAGGACAATTTTAGTGTTGTCTTTCAGCCCGTACCTTGTCCCTTATGTGAATGTTGGTTAAATACTCTGAGGGGACGTGGAAGTCTGTGGAGAGAGGCAGAGAGATGAAGACACTGTTAAACCTGAATGGATTCCTCATCGTTACAACAGGAGGTCACACTCACCGATGTCCTGCGGTCGACACGGAGCCGACGCCCACGGAGACGCAAACTTAGGATACAGATTCCTGAAGGGGACGGAGAGATAATGTGTTAAGAGTGAGAGGGAAAGAGACAGAGAGAGTGTGTGTGTCTATATATCAATGTTTGTGTGTGAATCTCTCTCTCTCGCCCTGTGTATGTGTGTGAGTGAGTGAGTGAGTGAGAGAAAGAGAGAGAGAGAGAGACTCTTGTGTGTGTGTGTGTATATATATCTCTCCATGTGTTTATCTGTCTGTGTATGCCTGTGTGTGTATGTATTTCTGTGTACCTTTGTGTATCTCTATCTGTGTGTGTGAGTGAGAGAGACAGAGAGAGAGAGACAGCGAGAGAGAGAGAGAGAGAGAGACAGAGAGAGAGAGAGTGTCTCTTACTCTGGAGAGTTGAGGTTGAGTCCCAGTGTGGTGAGGTCCGACCCCAGCGCCAGGTGAACCATCCCCGGGTCCGTCTCCGCCGCTCGGATAAACGTCAACAAACCGATCATCCCAAACTGGTCCGTTACCATGCCGATGGGGATGTTGGTCACACGGCCTGAAACACACACACACACACACAATGATTTTTTTGATTTTCCACAAGGTGGCGCTGTTATTAAGCCCCGATTGAAAACTGTTTGAAAGGCCACGCCCCTCACAACGTAACTCCAATTGACTTGAAATTTCTCACACAGGTACACTTGATGGTACTCTGGGACCATGTAAGCCTATTAATGTATAATTAACATTAGATAGATAAATAAAAAGTAATTAAAAGCCAACTTAAAAAGGTGGTTCTTGTGTTTGCCTTTAAAAATATGTGTGGGGGCGCCCTTAGCTCAGTTGGTAGGGCGTCCCCCCCATGGGCCTCGGCCAGCAGCGGACCCGGGTTCGATTCCAGCCCGCGGTCGTTCTCTGCATGTCACTCCCCTCTCTGCCCCATTTCAACTCTGTCTCTACACTATCAATAAAGCATAAAAATGCCAAAAAAAAAATATGTGTGTGTCTGTCTGTCTGTCTCACCATCAGGGAGCACCTGAATCCCTTTCTTCTGCTGGTTGTTGTTGCTAGGCGCAGAGCTCTTGTCTCCGGGGAACTTTGGGCCGTCTGAGTTCGACACGGTTTTACCTGAAGAGTTCAGATTCTGAACGGACAGAAAATAAACAACTGTTAGAATACAGTTATATTTTATAATACAGTATATATTACATTACATTTGCCTGTTTTTACTGTATGTATCGTGTCCTTGAGTGTCATAAAAGGCGGCTATGAATAAAATTAATTATTATAATTATTATGATGCAGGAGTAAAGAAAGGACGCCATGTTGGAATATACGACTTTAAAGATGGAGTCAGTGATTGCACAGAACGCTTGTTGTCAAAATCAGTGCATATCTCCTCATGATCTGCTTCCTGCTTTTTGCCAACAAGCGTTCTCCAGAATCACTGACTACACCTTTAAGACAGAGGTGGAGTCTTAAAGATGGAGACACAGACAGACAGACAGACAGAGAGGGGGGAATGACATGCAGAGAACGACCCAGGCTGGATTCTAACCCGGGTCTGCAGTGAAGAGGACAGACAGACAGACAGACAGACAGAGAGAGAGGGGAATGACATGCAGAGAACGACCCGGGCGGGTTTCTAACCCGGGTTGTGTGAAGAGGAAGAAGACAGAAGAAGAAGAGAGGGAAGACAGCCGGGCTGGATTCTAACCCGGGTCTGCTGTGAAGAGGACAGACAGACAGACAGACAGACAGACAGACAGACAGACAGAACACACCGTTTTGCTGTCTTCGTTGGTGCTGGTGTCTTTCGTTTGGTAGTTGGGTCCGGGCAGCGCCGGGAAATCCTCGTTGTGGATCGAGAAGTCCTGAGACTGCTCGCTGGACGGCTTGGTTACCATGCCAACTGGGAAACAATGCACTGATTATTGATTATAGCTGCCGTGCCACGAGTTTGTTAGAATCAAAATACTAAATACTGTAGAGTAGTCACTTTATATTAGAGTTTAAAGATGGAGTCAGTGATTCTGGAGAACGCTTGTTAAAAAAAAAATCACTTTTGGGTAGAAATCAGTGAATATCTCCTCATGATCCACGACCTGTCTGTACTGTGTGTGCGCTGTACACACACACACACACACACACACACACACACACACACACACACACACACACACACACACACACACACACACACACACACACACACACACACACACACACACACACACACACACACACACACACACACACACACACACACACACACACAGGATCATGAGGAGATATTCACTGATTTGGACAAAAAAGTGATTTTGACAACAAGCGTTCTCCAGAATCACTGACTGCACCTTTAAGAGACAAATCTAGTCATTGCATCACAGATAAAAACATATTTGATACATTGAAAAACAATTAAACAACAATTAAACAATCTTAATAAATGGACTTAAAAAGGTGCTACGAGGAACTTTGAAATATTTCTGAAACAGTCTCATTTTTCCTCTGATGATCATAAATTACATGTAACAGCAAACGAGACCATCAGTGCAAAGAATGCTATTTTTATATAGTTTTTCTTAATGCCTTTGTCATGGGTACACGCTCACCCAGGAACAACAGCTGGCGTGGTAAAAACACTACCGCTTTTGTCCGAAAGGGGGCGCTAGAATTAACACACACTGAAAGTTCCTCGGAGCACCTTTTAATTAATAAATAAAAAAAATTGCCCCTCACAATATGTGATATGTGATTTTTAACAGTTACATTTTATATCCAAAAATACTATCATTTCACCCTTTGAGTCCAAGTGTAAATTTTTATGCTAAATTTGACAAAAATATCCCACAATGCATTAAGAAAATATTGTGCTCACGAGATTTGAAGTCACAGTAACCGTTGTCCCCTGAAATACAACCCGAAAACATAAATCAGGAAATCGTCATAAGACTGTAGGGTTAGCGAAATTCACCATTACACTTAGAATGAAAAGTCACCACCATCAACATATTGTGAGTGTTATAATATGTATTGCATTTTGTGATAAAAATCATATATTGGGTCGTCATTTTTAAATATTAAATACACAGACAGAGACACAGACAGACATGCAGATAGAGAGGCAGACAGGTAGAGATAGACAGACAGACAGACAGGCAGGCAGGCAGGCAGAGAGACAGACAGACAGACAGACAAGCAGATAGAGAGAGAGACAGACAAACATACACACACAGCCAGACGGACAGGCAGACACAACCACACACACACAGACAGACAGACACACATAACAACAAACACCCACAGACAGACAGACAGACAGAGAGACAGACAGACAGACAGACAGACACACACACACACACACACACACACACAACAACAACAACAAACACAGCACACACACACACCACAACAAACACAGACAGACATACAGACAGACAACAACTAACACAGACACACACACACACACACACACACAGACACAGGCAGACATGTAGATAGAGAGGCAGACAAACAGACACACAGACAGGCAGAGAGAGACAGACAGACACCCACCCAAACAGAAACACACACACAGACAGACAGACAGACAGACACACACACAACAATAACCACAGACAGACACACACAAACAAAGACAGACACACTCACACACAGACAGAGCCACACACAGATATACAGACAGCCAGATAGAGAGACAGACAGACACCCACAGACACACACGCAGAGACAGACAGACACCAACCCAAACAGAAACACACACAGACAGACAGACAGACAGACACACAACAATATCCACAGACAGGCACACACAAACAAAGACAGACACACTCACACACAGACAGAGCCACACACAGACATACAGACAGCCAGATAGAGAGACAGACAGACACCCACAGACACACACAGAGAGACAGACAGACACCAACCCAAACAGAAACACACATAGACAGACAGACACACAACAATAACCACAGACAGACACACGCACACACACAGACAGAGCCACACACAGACATACAGACAGACAGATAGACAGACACACTAAACGCTGGTGGTCCTCACCGTAAGGCGCCCTCCCGGCTAGCGGGTTGAGGAGCGGTGTGGGGTTGGAGCCGCCGTCTCTCCGACTCCGGTCCGCAAGCGCCGGGAAATCTGACAGATCCAAACCCGTCACATTCTCACTGCCGTCTGTATGAACACACACACACACACACACACACACACACACACACACACACACACACACACACACACACACACACACACACAGTAGCCTTATTAAGAGCCAACAACACTGCAACTTTTTACTAGGAAACCAGCACCTTTAAAGACGACAATAAGACATTTATGAACATTGAGCAGAATTTTTTTTCTTCTTTTCTCTCAAATTTACAAACTTTAAAAGGATTTTCAGAAAGATTAAAAGTCAAATGGAAAAAAAAAATGCAATAGTATAGGTTTTAAAACAGAAGCACAGAAGTTGAAGTATCTACAGTGAGGCAAAAGGGACATTTGGATTGAAAAAATAATCATCATAAATAATAATAATGAAGCTCGTTTGCATTTTGTACCTGTGCCATTGAAGATGTTGTTGGATAGGGAGTTGTTCATGTTGAAGCCTGGATTCCTGTTCACCCCAAACCCTGACATACTGACACACAAACACAGACAGACAGAGATTAGTGTATTTCTTCAAAGGCTTTCTTGTTGTGTGTATGACGCCATTAAATCAAATGTAGTCTTATTTATTTGTTATTATCTGTTGTATGTTGTTAAATTGCAGTGCCAGGAAATCCTACATGCCACGTTTGAGCATTTTTATGACTTTTCTTCACTTTTGCAATATTGAATTAAATGCCTGAAATGACAGAATAATCACCATATGAAATTGTAATGGGAATAACTGTTGTTTGCTGCCACCCTCATGAATATAAATTCACAAACCAAAGTGAATGCCTTTCAAATTTTCACATTAATACCCTTTTAGGATCTGCAAAAACATGAAAACCAGCCAAAGTGAAGGAACCATATCTTTGAGCTGTGTTTTACCTGTTGATAGTGAAAGGCTGGCGCTGCTGCTGTTGCTTGGGCATCCCTATGATGCTGGGAGACGCTCGGTTGGGACTGCCCCTATTTTTAAAAGGCTTTCTTGTTGTTTGTATGTCACCATTAAATAAAATGTACAATTATTTATTTTTATCATCTGTTGTATGTTGTTAAAATCCTACTTATACTTTGTAATGGGAATAAATGTTGTTTGCAGCAACTCTCGTACATATGAAGTCACAAACCAAAGTGGCTGCCTAACAAATTATAAAGGCTTTTTTTTTTATTTATTCAAATTTTTGCATTAAAACCCTTTTAGGATCTGCAAAAACGTAAAAACCAGTCAACTAAACTAAAGTCCTATTTATTTTTTGATGAATAAATTTAAGGATCTGTAGAAAAATAATGACCATATGAATTGATAATGTGAACTATTGTTGTTTTGAAGCCCTACAGTACGTATGTTGTTCCTCCCAAACTACACATGAAAACCAATCATAACTAATATAAAAAGTCTCCAGCCAAAATGAACCAGTGTCTAATAAAGGATTTACCTGTATAGATAAAGGTTAAAATATAAACGAAACATTTTTTTTTACCTGTTGATAGTGAAAGGCTGGCGCTGCTGCTGTTGCTTGGGCATCCCTATGATGCTGGGAGACGCTCGGTTGGGACTGCCCATGGAGGAGCTCCGCGCTGCCCCCCTCTCCACTCCCACTCCCCCCACCATGCTGCCGGACGTGGGCCCGCCAACCTGCTGACTGTGGTTCATCACACTGCGACTCGACATGGGCAGGATGCCCCTACCCAGGAGGACAGGAGGAGAGATAATGGTTATTTCTATAGTGAGTGAGTGAGTGAGTGAGTGAGTGAGTGGGTGGGTGAGTGAGTGAGTGAGTGAGTGAGTGAGTGAGTGAGTGAGTGAGTGAGTGGGTGGGTGGGTGAGTGAGTGAGTGAGTGAGTGAGTGAGTGAGTGAGTGAGTGAGACCAGAGGAGAAAATTCAAGTCAAGTTTATTTCTATTGCACATTTCATACACAAGTCAATTGCATAAAGAAATATATATATATATAAAATAATAATAATAATAATAATAATAATAATAATAATAATACAGGTGATGCCCCTGAACAGGAGGGGAGAGAAAAAGTGTATTTCTTTAGCACAAATCAGACACAGAGCAATTCAAATAATATCCATTTTTAAGAGGTGTGTCCTGTTTAGTAATATTTTATGGGAATAATCTTGAGTTACTGAGTCACATAATGTGGAAACTATTGAAGAAAAATCCATTCTTTTTTTTTTTTAAAGATATTTGCTGAAAATGAAGTTAAACCACATTGTCAATCAAAACGAATGTGCTCAATATTTAGAATAGATATAATATTTTATAGTCAGAATGCCCCTAAACACATGACAACAGAAAACAATGTCAGACTGTAGGCGGATGTGTTGGTTTTGTGGTTGTGTAGATCGTGAAAGAGAAAGAGGAAGACTAGCAGCTGGATTTGAAACAGGGACACTGAGGTTTCGCTACGTGTCAGACTGAACGCTCAAAATGAAACTCTCAACAGACTGTTAGTGTTTACTGCTGAGACAATGGATCATAATGCAGGAAATTCAGTTTGATGAAATATGTCAATGAGTTTTAGTTAAATACAAGTTACAGAAGGGGGCACCCTTAGCTCAGTTGGTAGGGCGCCCCCCCCATGGGCCTCGGCCAGCTTTATTGATAGTGTAGAGACAGATGTCGAAAAAACCTGGCTGGCAATGACGAGTGGAAGGGTTGACATGCAGAGAACGACCGCAGGCTGGAATTGAACCCGGGTCCGCTGCTGGGCCCGGCCCATGGGGGGGGGGGGACGCCCTACTAATTAGGTTTCTAAGTAAAAGGAATGAGTATGTATGTGTGTGTGTGTGTGTGTGTGTGTGTGTGTGTGTGTGTGTGTGTGTGTGTGAGTGAGTGAGAGTGTGTGTGTGTGTGTGTGTGTGTGTGTGTTACCTGCTTGGCGAGGGGGGTGTGTGCATGGTGCCAGAGTTGGCGGTACTTGGGTGGCTGGGCAGCTGGTTTCCCGACTGGTTCAAACCACTTCGACTTAACTGAGGCGCCGCACTGCTGTTCATACCGCGCATAGGGAACCCCAATGTACCTACGGCAACAGAGAGGGGGACAAATACAGGTTTTAAATACATCCCTTTTTTTTAAACTAATAATTACTATTTTGTTCACCAACATAAACAACACACAGTCAGAAAAACAATCCTTTTAATAACACTAATAATATTATAAATAACAATAATGATACGACGAAAAAATAATACATAAAATACATATTTAACCGTCTCAATTAACTCAAACTAGATAAGAATTAACCGCACTTTTTTGTTAAGCTTTATTCTTATAACTTGGTGAGTGTGTGTGAGTGTGTGAGTGAGTGAGTGAGTGAGTGAGTGAGTGAGTGAGTGAGTGAGTGAGTGAGTGAGTGAGTGAGTGAGTGAGTGAGTGAGTGTGAGTGAGTGAGTGAGTGAGTGAGTGAGTGAGTGAGTGAGTGAGTGAGTGAGTGAGTGAGTGAGTGAGTGAGTGAGTGAGTGAGTGTGTGAGTGAGTGAGTGAGTGAGTGAGTGAGTGAGTGAGTGAGTGAGTGAGTGAGTGAGTGAGTGAGTGAGTGAGTGAGTGAGTGAGTGAGTGAGTGAGTGAGTGAGTGTGTCTTACTTTGTGGGCCATATAAACTGGCTCCGAGTTGTGACAGTTGACCCGTTGAGGAGGCAGAGGAAGACGCCAACATCTGAAACACAAACACAGATTTTAGGATCTTCAAACCAAATCATGTTTTTTACTATAAATAAATAAATAAATAAATAAAATAAATAAATAAAATAAATAAATAAATAAATAAATAAATAAATAAATAAATAAGAACATATAAAGTTACAGATACAGTCCTAATAAAATCTATTATCGAGTCAGTGATTCTGGAGAACGCTTCTTGTCAAAATCAGTGAATATCTCCTCATGATCCACTACCTGTCTGTGTACTGAAAGAAAAACAGTGTTAATACACAGCCTAGGCTCTGTAAACTGGTATGTATACAAAAAGGTATGTAAACAAAAGAGGGCCCATCGTAGCTATAGTAACATACCAGATTACAGAGCCTATGCTGTGTATTAACAGCAGATTTTTTTTTCAGCTCCCACGCAGTACAGACAGGTAGCGAATCATGAGGAGATATTCACTGATTTTGGAGAAAAAAAGTGATTTTGACAACAAGCGTTCCCCAGAATCACTGACTCCATCTTTAATTAAAGGAATACTTCACCTATACGTAACCGGCGTTTTATTAGTAAAAAATCGCTATTATAATATAATGAATGAGGTTTGTCTTCCCTCAGTCTTCCCTTGGCCCAGCTGTCCTGTTAATCCTAACCCCTACATGTTCCCATGTGTAATGTCACACATGGTCAAATGTAGGGTTAGACAGTGAGACCATGAAACACTCGTTCTGCCTTTTCTCAGGCTAGGATGAACTGAATTCTATTTTTTTTTTTTGCATATTTATACTACATAGGATCTCAGAGTTCAATACACCTTCATATTCCCACCGGTGAAGTAGGCCTTTAAGGAGAGCTTTGAACACAAACATTTCATTCTTTTAAGTGCTCACGTCTTTGTCTGGGCGGTGAGGAGGGAACATGGACTGTTGTGTGTAGTAGAGACTGGAGTCGTCTGCGTACTCGCTCTCTAGCCCGCCCTCCATAAACTTCTTCCGGTTAGCACCAAACATACCGCGTGTCACCTGAAGATAACACCCCCACCACACACACACACCACACACACACACACACACACACACACACACACACACACACACACACACACACACACACACACACACACACACACACACACACACACACACAGATTTACTAACATGACAACAATGGCAGTATTTTGACAAAAGGACGTGATTCATTACACAACATTATTAGAAGATGCTGTAGATAAAACATATTTGTTTATTTTGCATCTTTGAGTACGCAAACACAAGCAATATTACGTTTCTATTAATTAGGTTAATGCTATATAATTTGTAAGGTAAAGTTATTCATTATCACTTTATAATAATTTATAATTAATAAATAATATAAATAATTATTTTTAGTACTTTCAACTTTAATATTGTGTTTAAATATTATTAAGAAGATATGGTAATTTTCATGGGCAATATAATAATCTTTATTAAGGACTCAGATGGTCCACTCACATCCAACACACACACACACACACACACACACACACACACACACACACACACACACACACACACACACACACACACACACACACATTAAAATACATTACTCAATAAAATCACTGCACTAAAATAGGTGCAAGCTATCATGCCAATGCTTTGGGAGCCTGGATGTGAACCTATAGCCCGTCATAGGGTTGGTTAAGGCTATCATGATGCTATTTTCTGATAAATCCAATCGACACATGAAACTGAACATGAACATTGAATATGGCTTGTCACCATCACTAGCTATTCTTTCTATGAGGCGATGTTTGCTTGACTTTACAATTTCTATTTTTCTTTTGTATTATTTGTTTCAGTAATTTTTTTAGCAAAATCATGGCAAAAATAATTTCCTCCGTGAATTAAGACCTTATATTATCTTCTATACAATTCAATTCAAGGACCTTTAGTTCAACTTGATAAGACACTGATGTTGCCCTCAAGACAGGCAATAGTAAAAACACAGTGAACAAGGAATAACCTAGACATAATAAAACATAATGAAATAAATAGGAGTCAATACTTAAACAGCAAGAAATTCCGCTAAAACAGTTACATTGATATGTGAAAAATTCAGAAATCATAGTTTCAAATTTAACAAAAAGTAGAAAGAGTAAGAGTCATTTTTATCTCGCTTTGCAGGGCATTTATCATGAACTTGAAGCATTTGAAAAGGCCAAGCATCGAAGCTAGTTTAACTACCACCAAATGCAAAGCAAATAAATTCAACTAAATTATCCAGAAAAACAACAACAACAACAACAACAACGTAACGTATACAATGATTCTAATTATGTTAATAAATGTTTGTTCCTCAGTTTCATGTTGGATGTTTGATGATAAGCCACTTCATTTAAATGATGCAAAAATACACTTTATTTGAACGGGTTTGAACTGTTTACACACACACACACACACACACACACACACACACGCACGTTCAAAAGCATAATATTAGCTGAATTTCAGAGGGTGAAATTGGAACTAGATACACTGACTCTTCCATACGGTTTTCCAAGGTGAATATTTGAAATATAAGGGCAATAATACGACGTGTTAACAAACAACGCAAGGATGCCACGGTGGCTACATAGTTCAGTAGTTTAGATTTGAGTAATATAACACAGCATAGTAGGTTGAGAGTAGAGTAAAATAGATGAGAGTTCGTTTATAGTAGGATAACAAAAGAGTGTAGGCTAATAGAGCAGTGCAGTTCATAATTGAGTAGCTAGTGTTTGCCATGTACGCTAATGTTAGCTTTGTTAATCTGCCTTGCCTTATGTTTAACATAAATACTAAACTTTTCCCGTTGGGTTTTGCACAAATGTTCCGTCTCATGCAACTGTGTGTTTTTTCTGAGTCTCATTCAAACCGCAGCTTTTAGTAGGAATAAACTAATTCGTTTTTTTTGTTTTTTTGTTTTTTAAATGTGTCAGTAGCTGCTGGTAGCCGGCTAGCGAGTGTGAGCTAACAGCTAATTCTATAGAAATTAATAGGGATGCTAGCGCGAGAGCTAACGGGAGCTAACGAACGGCTTAGAGCACCGTACGAAAACCAATGCAAATGTAGTTAAGAGCGGTTGTGAGGCAGTTTGACATGCCGAATACGACGTGTGATATTCGGGTGTAAAGACAGGGGACGTGGGTAAAAAAGGAACCGTGGGCTAAGTGTGTGTGTTTGTCAGGGTTTGGGCCCTGTTAGCTTCAAAACAACAACAACAAAAAGACCATACACCGCGCTGCCTAGGTTCAAACTGCTATTAACCGCTCCCGCTCGCGACCTAAGCACACAGTAACTTCCACGCGAAGAGTGCGTTTATCCAAAGTTGGTTTCTTTGAGTTTTTGCTGAGAAAATAAATAAAATGAATTTAAAAAAGGAGCTTACCGCATCAATCTTTCTTCCCCGCTACAATCCAAGATGGCCGACATCACTTCGCCAATCAGCGAGGATGCTGGGAAGAGTTTCACCTCCGACCCCCGAGCCTCCATCACTCAAGGCCTAGGCTACCGTGTGTGTGCGTGCGTGCGTGTGTGCGTGCGTGTATAGTTTCATGATGATATCTATAAGTTAAAAATTAAAAATCACTCAAGGCCTAGGCTACCCACACACACACACACACACACACACACACACACACACACACACACACACACACACACACACACACACACACACACACACACACACACACACACACACACACTATGGGCCTACATACAGGACGTGGATCTCGAGGAAGTATTCACATAATTGTTGACTCAACATTTATAGAAGCATCAATAAGACGAGTTAGTTATTTTTCAACTGCTTCTGACAAATGACTCAAAATTGAAACTTTGCAAATTTCAAATTCAATAAAAAAAATAAAAATAAAAAACATAATTCAAACCAATACAGTCAATAAAGATTTTGCAAATTTTACAAAGTGATCCTCCACAAACCAAATTTAAATCCTTTAATTACTCCTTCAAATTCAACAACACATTATTAACAAAATACAAGCTCTACAATGCAATTTCTTTGCTCTAGCACTATATATATATATATATATATATATATATATATATATATATATATAGCGCTCTTCTCTCACTCAGAGCGCTTTACATATAATAATACTATAAACAAACAAAAGTATGTGGTTGGGTTGGTGGGTGAACAGGGGTAGGCAGAGGGAAGAGTGGGTCTGAGTTTGGACGGAAGTGGTGAGGGACCGGTCACTATGTTGGGGGAGGCGTCCAGAGCCGGAGCCCCAAAAAATTTAGATGTTTGGGTGGGAGAGGTTTTTGGCTGAGGAGGATCTGAGGGCCCAAGGGGGTTGATAGGGGGGAGAGAAGGTCAGTGAGATATGGGGGTCCAGATGGTGGAGGGCTTTGTAGGTGAGGACCAGGAGTTTGTAATTGATCCGGAAAGAAATGGGGAGCCAGTGGAGCTTTTTGAGGACTGGGGTGAAATGTGGTTCCACGAGGTGGTGAGAGTGAGGAGACGGGCATTCTGGACACGTGGAGTCTGTTGATGGAGGTGGTGCTGAGCCGGGGGGGAGTGAATTACAATAGTCAAGGCGGGAGGAGATGAAGGCATGAATGAGTCTTTCAGCAGCATGGGGTGTGAGGGAGGATCTAATCTTTGCAATATTACGGAGGTGATAGAAGGAGGTTTTGACAGTGTGACGGAGTGGGTTCAAGGGGGAGGGTGGGATCAAAAATTAATTATATATTATATTAATTATATTAATTATATATATATAAATATATAATATTATTATTATTTCTTTTGCTTTTTTAAGTGTGTAGGGGGGGGGGGGGGACATATATATATATATATATATATATTTTAATTATTATCTTAACCATACAATGAATATGTAGACAATAACAGCATACAGAAACCGTAGTACACATAAATAAAAGGTATAGATAAAACGGATAAAGTATAAGCAAGACAATTATAAAAGAAGTAAACAAATGTATATATGTTTTAAATAACATGAAAAGATGCAATAAATACAGAGAGGTTTAAGTGAAAACAAAGTGTGAGCAGTGATAATACCATAGATAGTATAATATAATACTGGATAATACTCCAGAATGATATACGTGTGACACAATGGCGACACCTAGTGCGTGGAATAAGCAATAACATCATTTGAGAAATGTGAATCATAAGAACATATGAGCACTATCACATCACAGCATAGACACTGCAACAACAGGACATTAATAACAAGATACACAGCTCTATAATGCACTTTCTTTGCTCCAGAACTGTGTGTATATATGTATATACCAAAATGAATTATGTAGACAATAACAGGATATAGAAACAAGGATAAAGTGTAAGTAAGACAATTATAAAACAAATAAATTAAGAAAAAAAATTAAAAAATACATAAAAAATGCAATGAAATAACACACACACACACTCACACACACACACTCACACACACACACACACACACACACACACACACACACACACACACACACACGCACAAAGTAGGAGCAGACCTAGTCTCGCAAAGCCAGACCAAACTACAGCAAGTAGTATGGTCTGGAAGCACTCCGTTTAGAGCCGTCTATTCGGGGGGAAACTGGGCTGGCCTGTTTTTATTTATTTAAACCAATCACAATCATCTACGGCGGGGCTAACCCCGGGAAGCAGCCAATGGAGGCGTAGCGTTGTTTGCCGACGCCAGCGCTTAATGCTGGCGGGAGTGGTCAAGCCAGACTAGAGCAGACCTAATACTCAAGAACTACTGTATATGAACTGTATATGCTTATACCTAGTACTATATGGCTTATACTTATACAATGGCGCCCCCTAGTGGCTAGAGTAAGATATGACACAACACTAAAGGAGCACTATCACATCACAGCATACAACACTACAGTTTTGACTTTGTATTTGTAGTAGGGAAAATATCCAAGACAAAATATATCTACCGAATGTTTGGGGGGAAAAATATTTCTACATTGTGTACAAATTCACATACTGATTTGTAGATGAAAAAAAGCGCCAAAACCGCTTGTTTATAATAGAGAACATGAGTTTATATAGTCAAATAGTAACAGTTAAACATTTGTAAGTTGTTATTTCAAATTTAAATACAACAAACAAATAAAATGTATAGAAATATTAAAAGATATATACAGTTTATATATAGAAATAATACTTCTGCAGTTCTACAATAAATAAAAAAACTTCTCAAATAAAAGTGCAAGATCCAAGCCGCAATCCAAACAATCCTGTACATTTGGCATTTTCACACAATAATAACATAACGGCCTGGTTGTTGCACAGACTTCTGTTCAAGTCACAGAAGTGAGTACGAACTCACTTGAAGGCGGGTGTCTGTTGAAGTTTTAAAACTATTGGATCTGCCCAGTGCCACTCTGGATCTGCCAACCAATCGCAAAACGTTTGGTCGTGACGTATGTAATGCGCCGGCTTCTGCAACTGAAACTGGCCCATGACCTCAACGTCATTGTTCTCAGCCACTCCCTCTGTTCGCTGATTGGACCGGTATAAAAATCTACAGGAGAAAACCCACTAATATACCGCAGACCCAGACTGACTACTGAAGGGAAATGAAAATTGAGCGGAAGTATTAAGGCGGGCGGTGCCGGGCTAATGCAGAGCCCCATCACGCCCCATCTCTGCTTCTGGGTGGATGAGATACAAACTTCTGAATTGGGATCTGGTTCCTCCTCCACATGTCCTCTGGCCCAAAGAGTGAACGGCCTTGTGAGCAGCCAAGCTAAAGAGACTGATGAAAACAAATACAGTTTTTGATTAGATATAATATTTAGATGATGTAAAATATTTTTAATTCTATTCTATAGGCCTTTATCAGACCCGCTCCACTGACATGCTCATGCTTTATGTCCCACAAGCCCGGTCTGAGCTGGGAAAGACTTTTAGCTTCAGTGCCCCTGACTCCTAGCCTGGCTCCGCCCGCCCGCCTACTTCCGGCCAAATTTTATTTTATGAAATGAAGTACGATGGTCTGGTAGCACCAGGCTACCTGACTCCTGGAACAACTTACAGCAACAAAATAAACTAAACACCTTCATATCCTTTAACCAATTTAAACATATTATTTTGAATCAGCCACACTCCACCTGTAACTATTTTAATTAGGCTATTGTTCTGCTTCACTCATTTGATCTGAATGTTTTAATAGTTCTCATCTCTCTGTCAGCTTGTTGTGTATTTGCATTGTGTTTGTGTGTGTGTGTTGTATTGTCACTCGACATCATTGTAAATGAGGGTCATCACCCCTCAATTGAGCTTTCGAGGATAAAAAAAGGAAATGTGTGATGGCTCTTCTTCATTGCAGTTTGTTAACATAAAGGAATCTATTTATCATAATCACAGGTTAAGCGTAAATTCAACACGTAACTGAGAACGTTTTAGGTTTTATATTGACCAGAGGGTGTAATGACAAAGTTACTCACATGCTCTGAGTTTACCCATAGTCTCTTTACTGGTATGTTTATGCATTTACATTTTGCCATATTAATTAAGCCTACTACTATTCCATAACCTACTAGCTAACCCGCATAGTCATAACATGCTGTAAGATATAAATAAACCATAGGGCTGGGCGATTTGACCTCACATTATAAATCACTTTTAGTAGAACCGCTTTTATGATCCAAGACGTAGCCTAATCGAGCTAATATGTTCAATTAGTTGATTTGAGGTTAAAACCACCAAGCCCTATTGCTTTGTGGTATCTTACAGCATGTTAGGGCTACCGAATGGGTTAGCTATTAATCCTAATTAATATGGAAAAATATAAATGCATAAATTTACCAGTAAATAGATTATATGTAAACTCAGTGCCTCTGGTCAATATAACACCTTATAGTTTATATTATGCACTGCATTAATTGTACTTGTTACATCTCCATGTAGCACTTACATGTGGCACCTTGCAGTTTGGTTTATTTGAAGCTAAAGTACTGACTTGATTCTTGTTCTTCTGAGTTTGTACCTTCATGGTTGAATGCACTTTAATGGAAGTCGCTTTGGATTAAAGCATCAGCTAAATAAAATGTAATGTACAGTAATGCAAAGGGTTAGCCCAGCTAGCTTAGCTTACCTGCTATTTGACAGGACGCTCCCGCTTGTCATGCTAAATGAGCGCAGATGTTTGATGAACGAGACCTTGTAGCATGTGGTCTACGTTAGCTAGCATCGTGGCAGCAAGTGGACTCGGTACTGTAAACATCCTACGTAGTCTTACCGACATTACCGACCCGCTACTGGCCCCAGATCACCGGCTTCACCTATTCATCCATGATTCATCCACTCATTCAGTACATCTCTCTACAATCATCTGGAGATATACCATTCGCACTTGGAACAGTAACTTGAGTAGAAGATTTCTGATTGGTTGATTAAACTCACGAACCACAAACTGACCAATGGAGAGTGAGCATGTTGAACGTTCGATGCTATAAAACTATTTGATTCTGCGTGTTATTCATCAATTGACTTTTCACATCTGTAGTCAAAATGTCTGGACATGACAACCCCGCCGCGGCAGACGCTTGGTTCCGCCCATGGATCGACTCTGAGCCACAGGAAGAGGCAGCGTGTCCCGCGGCTTCCCCTCCCCGTATGCAGAGGCCGGAGCCCGTTGTCGCAGTGCCCGTCTCAGCCGCCAGACCCCGGACAGTGCTCGGGGCTCTGATGGAAGAGTTGCCTGGTATCATCGGCAGGATAGCTGCGAGGAATGGGCTCTCTGTCCCGTTGCCTCATGGACGTGACCCGATCTGGCCGCTATTCCCCGCCATCATACCCTACCTCCAAAAGGCTGGGGCGGAGCCAGGGAGTCTCCAAGCTCCGGTCAAATTGTTCCTGCAGATCAATAAGACGGAGGGTCTGACAGACCGCGCGATCAGGGTGGTACCGCCTCTGGATCCGGCTCTCTATGCTGTGTTTGGGGCCCGGCCGGGGCTCAGCGGCCGCCGCCCCGTTCCCAATGACCGGCTGACGGCTCGGCTGGCCGACAAGAGCCACCAGTGCCTGGTGCAGCAGCAGGCGGTGATGAATAACATCGCCTTATTGGCCGATTTCATCACCTCCATGGCGGCCGAGCCTGACCGATTGGCCGAACGATCGGTAGAACTGGCCAAAGTCGCCGGAGTGATCCTCTGCCTCTGCAGCCTCGGGGCCGTGGCGGCGGCGCGCGTGGCCGCCTGGCAGCACGTCATCCACCGGAACCTGTGGCTGCGACAGACCCCGGGCCTCCCGGAGCCTCTGGAGAAGCAGCTGCTGTGGAGCCCCATCAGCCCGGACGGGCTCTTCGGGCCGCAGCCGGAACTCCGCTTCTGGGCGTACCGGAGTGACGCGGAGAGGTTCCGACAGCACCCCCTTCCACCCCGGCATCAGCGCTCCACTGCAGATTGCCGCCGCCGCCGCAGACGGCCCCGGCCCGCCGACGATCCAGGATCATGGAGCAACACTCCCACAGAGCAGCAGAACAAGAGGAGGAGGAGGCATTGACTCAAAGAGGGAGAAGTGTGTGACACAACAACGGCTCTTTTCAGAGCCACCCATCGCTTTACTAAAGCGCCGCTTCCTTCCTCCAACTCAGTTTACATCCGAGCCTGTCTGCCGGCAACAACTGACGCACTTCCCTCCGCACACAGGCCACCAATAGACATTCGATTATTGTGCAGGGATTCTACTCTCGCTATGAAGTCAAAATCATAGGATACAGGTTATTATATTCACAGATGCATCTAAAAAAAAGTGTGTTGCCCATCTCAAGTTCAGAGCTTTGTAGCCTATAGCTAAAAAAGAAAAACACTTTTTAGATTTACCCAATTACTTTTGCCCCTTGCTCTTTTATTTTTGTTCATCAATCTCTCTTGATTAATCTGTTTGTTATTTGGATCTATGTTGTGTGTATCGGCCTACTATACCAAAACATATGTAAGTAGAAATATCTTGTTAGGAGGTGTGAATATATTTGATACGAATCGTTTCAATGTTTTTTCTAACAATTCGGAGTATATTGATATTGATAATAGAATTATTTTTGACATATTAAATTACATTAAAAAAAACAAACATTAAAAAAAGAAATTAAAGGCACAAAAATACAATAAAGAAAACAGTGTTGAAATTATTTCACAAAAAGAAAATTACAGATAGGCTACTATTGATATATGCCTGAAAAGGAGGAAGAAGTAAAAAACATATTTAATCCTAACCCTTTTCCACAGCTCAATAATTAATATGTATTAAATTAACTACATTCATCTCTTTAGATACAGGCCTACAATCTATCAATATACACATATACAATTTGCTATTGATATATTTGATATTTACAATCTATACATACAACTTGATATAGGCTACTATGATTTTTTTCATAAATAATTATGTATGTGATCCATATATTTATATATACATATCTATTGTACATTTCGATGTACTATATTAACACTTTATTTATACAATCTATATACAATTTGTATATATGTACAATTTACATATAATACACATATTAACATACACTTTATTTTAACTTTTATTTATCCACCTTATATATCCTATATATATATATATATATATATATATATATATATATATATATATATATATATATATATATATATATATATATATATATATATATATATATATATATATATATCCTTCAAAGCTCTCCCTCCTCCCTGTACCTTTTTTACCTTTTTTTGAACTGGATCATGTTTGGACATCGCTTTAGTAATATACAATATAGTATTTACAGAATTTAAATAAAGCTTTGACAACATTCAGAGCGATAAGAAATATAAATAATTCAGCAACTCTCCTCTGATTGGCCAATACACTAACGTTCTATCCAGCCAATCAACGGCCGGCAGGGAGGGTATATAAACTCGACTGTCGCCACTAGGCGGCATTCTTTCTCACTTTTCTCTTGGACGTAGTAAGAATTTTCCAATCTCTGCAAAAATGTCGGGACGAGGAAAGGGTGCCGGTAAGACCAGACAGAAGTCCAAGACCCGCTCCTCTCGTGCCGGGCTCCAGTTCCCCGTGGGCCGTGTCCACAGGCTGCTGAGAAAGGGCAACTATGCCAAGCGTGTCGGTGCCGGCGGCCCGGTGTATCTGGCGGCGGTGCTGGAATACCTCACCGCTGAGATCCTGGAGCTGGCTGGGAACGCTGCCCGCGACAACAAGAAGAGCCGCATCATCCCCCGCCACCTGCAGCTGGCCGTCCGCAACGACGAGGAGCTCAACAAGTTGCTGGGCGGAGTGACCATCGCTCAGGGCGGCGTGCTGCCCAACATCCAGGCGGTGCTGCTGCCCAAGAAGACCGAGAAGGCCGCCAAGAAGTAGAGACCCAACACTTCCAACAACACAACGGTTCTTTTAAGAGCCACCCACTTCTATCTAAAGAGCTATCGCCCAACCTTATATTTTTATCGATACAAATGTATGTTTTTTTATTTTTTTTATTTGGATGAGATTAGAATGTAGAACCGTAATTACACTAAGACAAATAATTATCAAAACATACATGGACATAGGAGTGTTGGGGGGAGCATAGAATAATTCAGATTCATAAACAAGGCAAAACAATATTCAACAAAAAAGCAGACATAAGGCTGAATGACACTGAGAGCAGGATCCTTAAAGGAAATATAAAATATTATAACATTCTTCATATCCACCATCATCTGATCCCTGAAAGTCACAAGCAGTACACGTCTAGCTCATATCAAGGGGAAAATAAAACGATGGCACACGATGAAGTGATAGAAATAAACAAATAGGTACATACTATTACAATCTCTTGTAACTTAAAATGTACATGTATTTATGCATACACTCAAATAGTTAGTTTACAAATTCATTTCAATCTATAACTATATGTGTCCCACATTTTGCCTTATTTAATGTAACATAATATTTTATTGAAGAGATAATGGCGCATGTACAACTTTAAAACCATGCCTGGAAAAGTCTGATTATAATTAATACAGATTAAAAAGGAAATTTTATTTCTTAAAACATTCAAAAAAAACAATAAGTTGCCAATGTAAGCTATTGCTTTGAGGATATCCCACAATCCTTTGCACTTACCGCTCGCAGATTCAAATTTTAGCGGGATATCAACTGAACGTTATCATATCTCTTCTCCTCTGCCTACCCCTAGATCACCCACCAAGCCAAGCCCCATCAACTCTACATTTTCCTTTTGTTTCTTTACTCTTGTGCTCCTATGTAAAGCGCTTTGAGTGCAAGAAAAGCGCTATATAAATTGAATATATCATTATTATTGTTATTATACATTTTACATTAGAATTATATAGACTTTTTTTGTATATTATTTTGAAGGGAATGTTCTAAACCGGAATTGAAACGTGTTACAGTGTCTGACTTGATCTCAATCTTTGGACATGACGAAGGGAAAATGGCGGGGCTGCCTGTTCTCTATTACGTCCGCGAAACATTTTCTGATGCCTTTGTTCCAGTCTGTTGCAATTTACTAGTGTCAATACAGGTTAAATATGTAAAACACATACTGTATGACTTCACTGGTAGGAATATAACTATCCACAATTCCGATACATTGTAATTTCTTTTATTTTAAGAGGAAAAATTATCATTTCAGCTCCTCCATCATGAATATTGGCTGTTTTTATGGCCTGTTTGGTTTGGGATTGTTATACAGAGTGAAAATACATTTGAAAACGTCGAAATTAACGTGTATAATAATGTGAGTACATTTGTATTAATACATATAACATAGGATATACAACTGGCCTTGTTTAATGTAGGTTTAACTATAATAATATTACTGTAGCATGTTATTTTATTGAAGAGATGAAAGCACATGTACAATTTACACATCATGTCTGATAAATTCAGATTAAATCGAATAAAAATCAAATAGGAAAGGAATAAACACTTCTAGCAAAGGTCCCCTTGAACAATGAAAGGCTGCCACTGTGACGCCTCCCACCGCAGTTCGCGCCCATGTCCTCTATCACGTCCGCAGACAGGCTTTAAAAGCTGAGATGCGCAGATATGAATTCATTCGTCTAGTTCGACTCATAACTAGAAGTAAACATGTCTGGAAGAGGCAAGGGAGGAAAGGGACTCGGCAAAGGAGGCGCTAAGCGTCACCGTAAAGTTCTTCGTGATAACATCCAGGGAATCACCAAGCCCGCCATCCGCCGTCTGGCTCGCCGTGGCGGAGTGAAGCGTATCTCCGGTCTGATCTACGAGGAGACCCGCGGTGTGCTCAAGGTGTTCCTGGAGAACGTCATCCGTGACGCCGTCACCTACACCGAGCACGCCAAGAGGAAGACCGTCACCGCCATGGACGTGGTGTACGCTCTGAAGAGGCAGGGCCGCACTCTGTACGGTTTCGGAGGTTAAACGGGACCGACCATAACAACAACCCAACGGCTCTTTTAAGAGCCACACACTTCATATGAAGAGAATATTCCTGTCAACCTATAATACAATATTTATCACCATTTATTTAATGTGCCTTCCTGATGAAGTTGGATAATTGGTAAACATAAACAATATACTTGTGTACGTATTTAGAATGATCCTATTGCACCCCCAAATGTATTAAAAGCTGCACAGAGTAATTATTTTATTTTTATTTAGTGGGTATTTGCTAAACTTTTCAAAGTACTTGCTATAAATAAACTATTCTATTGGGATGAGGATGTTTTTATTGGGATATTAGTGAGACTGATTGTATTGGGGCATGTTGTATGAAGGAGATGCTGATTAGTGTATGGGGGTTTGTTATCTTATTGGGTTCTCTGTTCTTGAACGGCTTTGTCAATATTTGACTATTGTTTGTATATACTTCGGTGCACAAGTAAGCAGAGGCTCAACACTGATACATTTATATAAACATTTGAGGATAAGAAGTGGGAAGTAATAAGATGTGGCTTCCTCCTGCTCTTAGGACACTTATCACTGATTCATTTCTTCATAAATATTGTTAATGAAGCTTTGTAATGTAATGTTTTGTGTATTAGTATGCTGTCACACTTGCTTTTTACTTTCCATTGTGTATGTTTGTTCGAAATAAAGAAACATTTTATCCATGATTTTCTGAGATATTAATTGGAAAATATTAATATCTCAATTGGAAATATTTTTTGTTAATTAAAGTAAAATCTCTATATGTCTAAATGTCACCGTGTCAGAGCATCATTCGTATAATTAATTAAAAATATGTTTTGTATTATATAATGAAATAAGATACACCTGTTACCTGCCATCTCATCCTACAGCACAACAACAGATCACTGCGCTGCTCCTCATAACGTTATACATCCACATATCTTTAATGTAGATGCAAAAACGTAAATAATTTAATAATTGTGGAGAAGGTTGTTTTTCTACCTGGCAACAACCAATCAGATTCCAGCTCCTGTTGTCAGGCAGAGGAGAGGCTCTTTATTGGCTATAATATATATAATATATATAATAAGTATTTCACTCTTTCTACATTTCTACAGCGTGTCTCACTAACACACAGTAATTAAGAACCTGTCGATACATGATCAATCTCCGCTTCAGATTTAAAAAAATTGCTAAAGACTATAATATGAAGGGCACGTACATCGTATCTGCGCATGCTCAGTCTAGGACACAAACAACAGCCAATCCTGAGCGAGCAACAGCACATTCTAGTTTGCATCAGGCACATATAAATATAGCGCCCCCACGGCCTTGCTACATTCTAGCCAGTTGATCTTCACTGACTCAATTATGCCAGGAGCAGCAGACCCCGTCAAAGCGCCCAAGAAGGGCTCCAAGAAAGCCGTTTCTAAAGCTACCAAGACCGGCAAGAAGAGGCGCAAGTCCCGCAAAGAGAGTTACGCCATCTACGTGTACAAAGTCCTGAAGCAGGTTCACCCCGATACCGGCATCTCCTCCAAGGCGATGGGCATCATGAACTCTTTCGTGTCCGACATCTTCGAGCGTATTGCCGGCGAAGCTTCCCGTCTTGCTCATTACAACAAGCGTTCCACCATCACCTCCCGGGAGATTCAGACCGCCGTCCGCCTCCTGCTGCCCGGTGAGCTCGCCAAGCACGCCGTGTCCGAGGGAACCAAAGCTGTGACCAAGTACACCAGCTCCAAGTAATCGACTGTTTAACCAACGACACAACGGCTCTTTTAAGAGCCACCCACATCATCAAAGAGTTACTGCTTCCTTAAACATGAATTACAAAGATAAAATAGTCTATTGTAACTTTAACAAGCGCCACACACTACCACAGTGACCAACTGCTTTCCTAATGTCTAATCAGTGTTTCCCCCAGGAAATGTCTTAGTCAAGGTGGTCACTGTCTAGCCGTACAGGAGGCGCAGCGCAACGCGCCTCGGCGAAAATTTTGGGGGTATTTTGCTCAAAGATGCCAATGCGCACTATAGAAATAGTTGTTTATTTGAATGACACTGACCTTACAGTTGTGCAATTTTGTGCAAACATGCAGACAAAAAAAATACAATTAAAGAAATTCTACTGTTTTGGTGCAATACCATGCAGACACACTAAATACAAATAAAGGACCATACACTTAACATGTGTATGCACATCAAAGTGCTTTTTAAAGTTCCTTTTTGGATGGGGGGCTGTTGTGAGATTATTGTGGACAATAGGCATACTGTGATGCGATTAATTCATATATGGTTATTATTAGCCTACTTGCTTGATTTCTTTTTAAATGCAGAGGTTATTGGTTGTTTTGGAACATGTATTTCCAAATTTAAAACATAAAAATAAAGCAGCATTTAAAATTCAGAAAAATTAATCTTGTCGGCCTACACAAGCATGCTGTTTGAAAAATAATTCAATTATTATAATAATACAATGTGTTTTCCCCTTAAAATGACTAAATGCATTTCAAAGACAGTAACAGTGTGGCACTTCTGTAAACTTACTGAAAGGTGCCTGGGCCATCACTCTCATGCATGTATCAGACTTTTCTCTGCGCTGTATGAGCCGATAAGTTGTGTTGCCACGGTGATGTGGAGTCTTAAACTAGTCTAGCTTTGCAGAGCACTTCTTTCTGTTCAGCTAAATATCCCCATAGAACCGCACTGCGTTTATTATCGCCACCGGTTAAATGTCGGTTTGCTGCTGCTCGTTTACTCTCCCGCGTACATGCCGTAGTCACGCGCAGCGCGGCACGGTCGCGCGCGCAGAGCCCCCGACACAGAGCAGCTGATAGTCTGAGCAGAGAGAAACGCTTGGAGACATATGTGCACATTTATTTACCCCAAATCACGGCCTTTCGCGCATTTCTGACCATGACAAATCACACATCGCGCTTGCTAGTACATTAATTGTGCAGCACTAAAAATAAAAAAATTAAAGATTTATTTATTTATTTTTGGTCGGTCAGTAGTCAAGGCGGGGGGCTGGTTTTGCTAAGGCGGCCGCCTTAACTATAAAGCGCTGGGGGAAACGCTGGTCTAATCCAGAGCAAACATATACATTTTATTTCACCTCTGAGCAAAATGTATTTATTCTGGTTGAATGTCTCCACTAAACAATGGCTCTTTCAGTCTCCTATCTCAACACACTCATTACAGGAAATTCAATTAATCCAATTTGGCCTTGAATGAATTTACTGTTTCATTGTTCTGTAATTGAATGTGTCCTTTGAGTTGTGAATCGCATTTTATTGTTGCTAATTGAACATTATGTATTATGACGCCATGGTAATATTACATTCATGTCAATAAAGCCATTTAAATGGTGTGAAAACTACAATGTCTCAAATTAATTCATTAGACATGTGTGTAGATATAGTGCTGGTGCATAACAATATGGGTAAAGCCTATAATGTATGATATTAATAATTAATTTATATAGGCTAGCGCTTACCCACATGCGCCTATGTTGTGTGTTCAACATTTCAGCTCATTTCATAGTGAGACCTTTTCAAAGTGTTCACACTCAGCTGTTTAGCCTTTTCAGCATCCAGCATATATATATATATATTTATATTTTTGTGACATTTATTATGTTTAGCATTTACAAATTATGAACACACGTGAAGTTTCTATAATTTAAAGAATGACGCGAACACATTTCTCAATCAGATTTGTCTTTATTGATTCATTGACAAGCAGGAAGTTTCCAGAATAAGATACAGAGCTCCAATGTTTAATTGGTCGTTAAGATCCTCTTATCGTTAATATGACTTTAGTTTGATTTTAATCTGACAGATTGTTTAATACAATGAACCCAGCACAGCGTTGATTCTTTCTGAAGACAAAAGAGGTTCAATAAACCATCACCAAAATGATTACAACAACTTTACTATTTGCCCAGTAGAGTATCACCTGCGGTTGGGATCACAGACGACCTTCGTATTTTATTAAGAGACCTCAATATGCTCTCTTCATCCAGATGTAGATGTAGGCTCCCCCCGCCCCGCGGTTCAGATCACCGGGCACTCTCTCCCAGCCGGTAGCACGCCGGTAGGCCTCTTGGTCTGAATTGGTTGTGACAGAAATGTCCACGATGGGAGTTCCAGAGCCTCTTTGGTACCACAGGTAGATGTAATCGCCGCCTGCTCCTTTATTGAGATCGTGATAGATCTTGGTGTAGCCTGGGATAATGTTGTTCCTGGTGAATGTGAGACTAAGACTAGTGATGGCCGGGGAGTCTCCTTTCTTGAACCATAGATAGATATATCTTCCTCCTGCCCCCTTGTTCAGATCAACAGGGATTTTAACGAAACCTCGCGCTCTGAGTCGGTGGTCCCCGTCTGAACTGACAGACACATCAAGGTCTGTGATGTGTCTGTGTCTGGCATCACCGTGGAGACAACACAGCGCCAGCAGTACGAGGCATGACGTCATCACCAACTCAAGCGCCATGGCGACTACAGCTGTAAGAAAATATGGAGCAAATAAACAAATGCTTTGGAATTCTAAAACAAGTTCTAGAATCCAACCGGGCATTCTGAGACATACACATAGAACCCAGTGACATCACATGCTCTCACTCACACACACACACACACACACACACACACACACACACACACACACACACACACACACACACACACACACACACACACACACACACACACAGGCCCGCCGCTCCCTATATGCAGAGTACGCAGAGTGCGTAGGGCACCAAGTTCCTGGGGGGGCACCCCAAAAAAAAAAAAAAATAAATTATGATTATATATATATATATATATATTTTTAATTAAAAATTAAAAAAGAGATGGTCTGGGGGCCCCCCAAAATTTTGTTTTTTTAAAAAGTTCATGATAATCATTACATTACAAAAAATATATAAATAAGTTATGAACAGGCCCATCGTTGTTTTTTCTTAATTGTGTAACCTATCCAGGGGTGGATTACTGCACAGGCACACCGGGCACAGGCCCAGGGGCCCAAGGGCTCAGGGGGGCCCTCAGCCAGAGATACTGATAGTAACTTTTCATGTTGCATAGTCAAAGAGCTCGGTCACTCATGTCAATAACAGGGTCCAAAAAGGAATAGCCTAAATATAAGGATACTCATTAAAATGTAACAAGATAGAAATCATCATGGGCCCCTCAACTAGTAGGGGAGAAATACAAAAGCAAGTTAAAAACAACAGCATTAGTAGCTCTGTCTAAGGGGGTTGAAGGCCCCCTCACACACAAATACGCTTTATATGTGTGAATTCTAAATTGTTCATATCCACCCTTTATCTGTTGAAATGGGCCCCTCCATCATAGAACATGGGTCTGCAGACCAATCTACTGTTTTTACAATTGCAGAGTAAAGAGTGCTGCCTGATTAAGAAAAATCTGAAAAATAATGTTCCTTCTGCATCTCAGGATTTGATATCTCTCTAGTGACTAAAAATGACTAAAATGCATCAATCTAGTGCACTTTGTGAGGAAATTTTAGAGACTAGAGTCTAGTCTCTAAAATTTCCTCACAAAGTGCACTAGATTGATGCATTTTACTTTAAAAAGATTAAAAAAAATTCCCTCCAACAGTATCCCAAAATCTTGTGGGAAACACTGACTTCCCTAATATGTTTTTGCCATTAATTGCATGTATCTGTGTAAAAAATTCAGTGTACCTGACTGGATAGGGACAAGTGGGGGGCCCTTTAAGAGTGTGTGCCCAGGGGCCCATTATCTCATAATCCGTCTATGATCCTATCACTCAATTCCTTTGCAAAGGCAGTTAGGATACTAGGAAACTTTTTTCACAAGTTAAGCTGTTCTTTCTGTTAGTAAATGCTGTTCGCAAAACTCATCACTACAGCAAATGTGCCAAAAAGCAGTCGCAGAGATCTTGCAAGGGCAAAAAAATTCCGCTCGCGCCCTACGGACGTGAGCTTCTTGGTGTTTTTATTTTTTATTTTTTGGGGGGGGCACCACTGACAATTTAAGCTTAGGGCACCCAAAAGCTTAGCAGCGGCCCTGCACACACACACACACACACACACACACACACACACACACACACCGAGCGCAAGACATTTTTTTAAACAACAGAAGCGCACACTTTGAAACGGTCAAATCTTATATTTACAGAAGATATAATAGGCCTACATTTATTTTATGACCCAAAACACGAGTTCTGGTGGTTGAAGTAAGGTGATATTTCATGAGTTAAATAAACCCCTTTAAAATAGGCCTATAGTAGAAAGCCTATTTAGAAAAATAAAATGAAGGCTATACAGGGTTATACACTTTATTTTTTTCTCACTGAAGTAAACCCACTATGAGAAATTTAGGGTTTGACAAAATGCAATTCTAATACCAGGGGTTTAAAAATACATTAGAAAATAAGAATATTGCATTTAAGAGATAATAAAAAAGGTCTAAAACTTGGTGAAAAACGATAAGAAATTGCATCTTTATGGCAGTAAAAACACGCATATAAAGGTTAGGCTACAGGTTATAAGAAAAACAGAAAAGAATGCTAATATGCTTAACATTAACATTGTTACAAATGAAAATAAATTACTTTTATAAGGCAGTAAAAGCAGCAAAATAAAAAGTTTCAAGTTAGTGGCAAACTTTGAGTTAAAAGTAGGCTAATAGACAAGCTACTATACATCGGCTAAAATAAAATATATGCTAAGAGACAATATAGAGCTGTGCCACACACTTTTCTTACCTGTATTTTCGCAGATTCAAGTTGTTTTTCTGCTCAAAATCTGGTCCAACGTTCTGCTGCTCGATGCTGCGGTCAGTTCTCGGTGAAGGAGTGAAGACAGGTGAGATGTGTGTCGGACTCTCGTCCACTTTATAGTGATGCGCGATCCCGACACGCCCACCATGGACCTGCTACTTGTGTCTGAAAAAACAGGTTGGGTAGGTAAGTCACAATTTCAAGGCCTTTATTGTGAAATCTCTGCATTTTGCGCTGTGGACCAATACCTGAGACTGGGTTGGAATATTAGACCCTGAATGTAAAACGACACAACTTTTTACAACCTATTCCCAGGGGGAAACCCTGTCTTATAATTGGCCCAATAGGTCATGTGTCACCGCTGCATGTAACAATATTGCATTGGTGATGCATTTTTTTCCTCAATGTAGCGAGTTATTATTTAAGTGCAGGCAGAGCTTCTTTTTTGTCAGCACTTCCTTCTGAGAATATGTTTCTGCGGCTGCCTGTAGCCTACTTCAACAGCGGGTCTCCATACTCAGTGCGGTTACATGGCACAGCTAGATTGGATTATCAGATATATCGAACAAGACACTCGAACGGACCTTGTCACTTGTCTGAGTATACATGACCTTTCAGAAATCGGATAAATGTCCGATGCATGGCTGTCTCCACTATGTTAGGTGGCGCTGTAGCCCTTTCAACCATGCTTTCAACAAGTGCTTTTAGAGCCACGTCCGCTTCTCTTCCGTCAATAACCCATGGTGTAGCCTATCACGCGCAGGCACACAAGCACAGAACGAGAAGTCCGATATGCGATATCCGATCCCTGTATACATGCAGAGAGAAAGCCGACTATGAACGAATTATCTAGGTGTTCTTATCCGACTTCTCTTGTCCGTTATTGTGCCGATTTGTGTCCGAAGTAGATCGGATAAAGGTGTTTACATGCAGGTTAAAAGTCCTGTTGAGGTCTTATTCGTTTAGTTATCCGATTATGAGTCTGCATGTAAACGCACTGACTGTTGATCCGTCTGGACAACGTTAGCCTGCATGCTTAGGATCCAACTGGCCGGCTGGTTTGAACTCATTTGATTGTCTGTTTTATATTTTACAAGTTTACTCCTTGTGCTCTTAATTCAAACCGTATATCGCATCAACTCACGTGATGAGAAACATAATCAGACTCCGTTTTTCTCTCTCTCTCTCTCTCTCTCTCTCTCTCTCTCTCTCTCTATTCCCACTCCTATCCTCAGAAAAAATCTGATTTTAAAAATGCATATGCCTAAAATAGAAAGCGGATTTTTTTGCATGTTAAATGGGAAATAAACTAATAAGAGATAACAATAAATATGAGAGACATATTTTTATATATTTTCATTGTGACACCTGTGACACCTGTTTCAATTAAATAGGTTGCGGTTGTGGTGGGAAAAAATATCCTACAACTAATTGCAACCCTATATAGGCCTAATAATAATAATAAGTTACTTTCTGCAAGTGATGCTGAGCTCGCAGCTCTCAGTTGTGCCAGAGCATTCACTGTTGCTAGGGAAACCAGCTAGCGTCGCAGCCCGTGCAGCAGTGTGAACTGCCAGTCAGGCTCGTTGTGAGCATGTGCAGCATTTTCAAGTTTGCGTCTCGTTGTGTGGTGAATCTTTTGTCTGAACTGGGTTTAACCTGCTCAGCACCGTGAGTGAGCGAACGTTCCCTTACAGAACGTTGTTGGCCACGCCCACACCACCCTGCAAAATGTTCTAGACAGCAAAAAAGCAGTTTTTTAGACTACAGTTTATAATATTTATGAAAATGTATTTTTAATCGGATAATTGTAAATAGCTTATAGAGAAACCTAACATTAATGTCATATATTTATGTCTGTGGGTTGCCACGGCCATTAAGTGATTTAAAGGGAGTTCTGGACTTGGTCTGTCTGATAGGAATTGGCAAAGAGTTCCAGAGTGTCAGGTTCTGATAGAAAATCATATGTCACTGTTGAAAGGAAGCAAGAAACAGAACTGGGAATTCCTCACACCCTAAAGTCAAAACAAGAAATCTAAATGAAGTGATCGTTTCAGAGTGTTGAAATGTTAGTAAGACAGTTGGCAAGTGTACTGACATTGGTAGAAACAAGTCACGTCATCTGACCTGGAATAACAGCAATGATGAGGAAGTTTAAAACCAGAACAAACACAGACTTTAGTCCGGTCTATTAATCAAACTTACACACAGAACTGTTCATCAAATCAATGTTGTTTCTGATCTTTGACAATCTATTTAGTCACAACGAAGATGATCAAAGCATTCCTGAGTCAAGGAAGTGGAGAGAGAAAAACACACCTTGAGTTCCAACAGTGTGGGAACAGCATCAGATAAAGGTGTGTGTGTTTTCTGTGTCGGTGCACATAGCATTTACATCTTTTTTTTAAATTTGCTTAACGACAATGGGGGAAACTGGAGCTACATGTGCAAACCTCTTACTACAGTGTGCACAGCGAATCAGGTCACATGTCATCAGTCATCTTAAATGACTCACTGTGTGTTCACTTGTATGTCGCCCATGAACCTTTTGTTTATCTTTCGCCTGTGTCTTAAAGACTTTATGTTGCTTATATTTATGTTGGGTTAAGATTGAAACACTTTGTATTTACGTTTTGTAGTTTGTGTGTCTTGCACTGGCCGCGTTTCGGTGCCGGTTTGGTCTGTGAATGGTGTGTGGAGCAGGCTAGCTGCCGACCCATTGAAGTCCAGTGAATGTGGCCTGGGTGATTTCCCCTCGTTTTGCACCCTTGGCAAGCAGAGCGAGGTGTGTTGATTTATTGTGGGCCTTTGACACGATTGTGTTTGACTTTTCTCAATTGTACAGAATGTTTTTGTTTCATATTCTTTTTATTTCCTGTATTGGAATAATCTACTTAAATTTAACTGAATATTGCTCTCAGATGTTTTATGCAGTTTTGCACACACATTAATGTTATCTTGGTATTTAGAGTCAAGTGTCATTTTCTTTATTTTGTGAACATGAACGTAACTGCACTGATGTGAATGTGTGTATGAGAGTACAACAAGTTTGTGTTTATATTTTCTGGTTTCACAGTGCTATATCGACAGCACTATGGAGCTAATGCTGATGGTTCCTCATGTGATCTGCCAAACCGAATACAACATCTGAAAGCAATATTCAGTTAAATTTAAGTAGATTATTCCAATACAGGAAATAAAAAGAATATGAAACAAAAACATTTTGTACAATTGAGAAAAGTCAAACACAATCGTGTCAAAAGCCTAAAATAAATCAACACACCTCGCTCCGCGTGCCAAGGGTGCAAAACAGGGGGGGAAAAAGACACAGAACAATTAACTACTAAGAAAATTGACGGACGACCATAGCAGTGGGAGCGACACAGTTATCAATTATTTTCTGTCATGCCCCCCCTATGGGACAGACATTTCTTTGCCCCCCCCCACCCATCTAAATTGAAATACTATTGAGAACCTGCTTATATTTATTTATTTATTTATCCGTACAAAACCACTCTATGAGTAGTTGCATACACCAGCATTCTGCATACAATCAGCTTATTATCAAAATAGATTCAAAAAATTAGCTGAGATAACATCTGCAGCAACTTAAAACAATTTCCGAGTTCAGTTTATTTACTCAATTTGTAACATTAAACAGGACTTCTCAAAACAGAGAAACAAGAGCAAATGATTCAGTGAGGTTTGCATTTCACTCAAAACATTTTTAAACTGTAAACATAGTAAAGGTGGTGTTTTTTATTATTATAGGCCAATAGGCCTTCTGTGATGTGATAACCTATAATTCATTCATGTTCATTTGTCTACTTGCTTGATTTATTTTCAAAAAGCCTACAGAGACACTTGGAGACACATGTGCACATTTATTTACCGCAAATCTTGGCCTTTCGCGCGGTTATGACCATACACAAGCACACATCGCGCTTGCTAGTACATTAATTGTGCAGCACATTAATTGGTCAGTTGGAGATCAAGGCCGTCCGCGTCCCCCCTGACAACTCACGGCACCCCCCAACATTTGAGAAGCTGTTACAGACTAACTGATGTATGAAGAAACAGCATATTACAAATACAGCTCGGATTGGGAATTTATCCCCGAACACCCGCATCACAGTCGGCGTGTTATCCTCTGACCTCTATAGCTGCCACTCAATTCTGTTGAATTACATAAATACACTGCACTATCCCACCAACATTAAAGATTCAGTGAGACATGCACGTTTGTAGCGTTCTCTCTTCTGATTGGATATCAGGTTGTGGGATACGAGAAAAGTTTATCTGCCGTTTCCGTGCAGAGGGGGTGTTATATATATATATGTATATATATATATATATATATATATATACACTATATAAGTGATCACTGTATGAATATAGAGCGTTTTAACACATATTAATGTAAATATATTGTTTACTTCCTCTTTAATGTGCTCTCTTCTTGTTTGGCGAAGTCAGTACTGTAGGCCTATCAGCAACCATGTGTCAAGTGACGCTGCTGTAACATAGGATATAAGTTTCGTCAGCCCGTCCCGTTAACGTTTGTGTGTGTCGTTACATTTTGTTTCATTAAATAATATGACCAGCTGGCTACGGGCAGGGTTGGTTGGTTGTGCTTGTGTAACTCTGGCAGAGGGTGAAGATTATGTGGGTTGTGAAACACTAAAAGGTTTGTATTGAGGTAGGCTGCCTTTGTTTTAACAGTTTATGGATTGAGCTGGTTTCTTTTTCTGCTCAAAGCTTCTCCACCGAACTGCAGACGAGTCAGGTGATTCATTCAGGCATCGCACTTTGCTGCTTGGGACGTCATATGTCACGTGATTTTTTTGCACTGAAACAAGCTTTGAAGCAGTGGTTCTATGGATTTGTAGTTCAGGGTTTGTATGGAAGCTTCAGTGTCGCACTGCCATCACCTCTGCACACATTCAGTTATGTTCATCCAGAAACACAGATAAGTGTATGCTCCCGTTTTAAGCAATGAAAATATACTGAAATTTGACTACCTGACTCCTGCCATACTTAATCTGGTTCTTATGTCACGCTTCTTGCCCCTAGCCTACTTTGGGGACGTAACAAAAGGGTTTCAAATGCAGAGGCTGAGAGAAGAAGAATTTAGTGAACTTTGACATTCTGTGCAGTTTTAAAATCAAACTCAGGTTTCCGGAGGTTGTTTTGAAACAATACGCAGGTGTTTTTCTAATTGTCCTTAACTGGTTAAAGGTAAAGTCTGTGATTCTGCTAACTGTAAAAGTATTTTCCAAATTTTTGGGGTTTAAATCTTTTGATCAACTGCAGTGCTTAGATCAAACAACATTGATTTGAAGAATATTTTAGTGTGTATGTTTGATTTATGGACCAGACTGTTTGTTCTGGTTTTAAACTTCCTCATCATGGCTGTTATTCCAGGTCAGATGACGTGTCCTTTGTTTTTGTCATGGTTGTTGTGACAGGTTTCAGTTTAGACAATAGGGACTTGCTTCTACCAATGTCAGTACACTTGCCAACTGTCTTACTAACATTTCAACACTTTGAAACGATCACTTCATTTAGATTTCTTGTTTTGTCTTTAGGGTGTGAGGAATTCCCAGTTCTGTTTCTTGCTTCCTTTCAACAGTGACATATGATTTTCTATCAGAACCTGACACTCTGGAACTCTTTACCAATTCCTATCAGACAGACCAAGTCCAGAACTCCCTTTATATCAGCTCTTAAGTTGTCCAAAAGGCCTTTTTCAGGGAACACAGAATGGGTTCAAAACTTTTATCTTTTCTGCAGCAATAGAAGTAAATGAAGCCTTGAAAGTTGATGCAAAAGGTTGGTCCAGGTGTCCCAACTTATTTAATATTAATATTCACCCCTTTTTGCAATGTTTGTCTGCAGAAAATAAACACTTGTTAAATCATGTTGAATAGAAATGATCTTGTTCTTCAACACATAAAAAGTATAAGGGCAGATTGTACATTGTTAAGACCTAGCGCTGCTATGTAATTTTAGTGTTTTGCTGTCAGGCATGAACATGAATGATACCAAGTTTTCCGCATTATTTTGTTTCAGTATAAATAGGTTTTCTAAACTTTTCACCACAATCATTCCATTGTGCATCACAATACTTCACAGATCAATCTTTGTCCACATGGTGGCAGCACAACGCAGGCTATAACCATATGATCAGACTCCTACAAAATGAGCTGGAGAGCCAAACTGTTGACTAGTATCTAACAAAAACAACAATGTCATCATCAACAAAGACTTTACTTCCACCTTCACAGTGGAATGGCTAAAACTCTCATCAGTTTGACTTTAGCATCCCTCCCCCGACTGAACCTGGCTTCTCTCATTTCCAGGAACAGCTTGTCTCAAACAAGACCAATTATTCTCAGAAATGGACTACTTTGCACAATTGAGGGAAAATATCCTGCATTTTGAATAATTGTTAGCCTTTGGAAACCACACCGGGTAGCCCACCTACAATGTGGGGACCTTACATTCTGGGGACCAAACAAATCAAAGAGTCTAGAGTTAATGTTAAAGGGAACGTTGTTTATTGGTCACATGGTTTGCAAAAAAATTAAAGTTTACGTACAGTGAACCTAGACACCTAGACTAGGTTTTAGTGCTAAAACTGAAACTAAAAGCTATAGCTCAATGTTTTTGTTTTGAATGTTAAAATTATACTACAGATTGTACTGTCATAAATGTGCTTTTATAAATACATTTTACTTACTTACTTATAACTCACCCAGGCCCTTTGGCACAAATCACCCCAACCTCAGAATTTTGGATAAAAAGCATGATGCAGCAGTTTAGGGCTGACATTGTGCTAACTGTATAGACTCAAAATGTAGCATACTAAAGCACTAAAACATGTGTGCAATGTTTTCAAACGTGTCTATAATTGTTCAGACACAATAATCAAAAAACCTTGACCATGGAAATTTTACTTTGAAAGGCAAAAAAGCTTAAATGTGCTTATATGTTATTCCATGTTTCTCCCTTCTTTACAGGATGAGTCAAATGGATGGCTCTTCTTAAATATGTGGTCACATTTCCAATTTCTTCTGGTTTTCTAGAAACAAGGGGTGGCACAACTACTCTCCCCTAAAACATGATAAAAACCAGACATTGGGAAGGATTGTTACCTGATCCGCCATTGTAGGCGCATAAACATTCACCCATCTGTTGCTCTGGCGTGCACCGGCAATGAGACCATGGAGTGTATAGTATGAGTGAGACGAGTGACGATTTGTAGCGTTCTCTCTCCTGATTGGATAAAAAATCGGGATACTACAACATTTTAATTGGGCTATTACTGCAAATCAGAATGACTTGGAGACCTGTGATATGACGTCCGCACTCTGTTGAAGTGATTGCTGTAGGAATATGGAGTGATATAACACATATATTAACACAAATAAACCGCTCTCACCCCAAAACTTAAATTTTGTTTTGCCTGTTCTTCAGTCCTCCTTCAGCAAGAAAAAGACACTGAGCTGACTGTTAACAAATTCCTTTGATCACACCTCCTGCTCCTCTGTAGCAAAAGGCTACTCACATGTTTACAGTCAGGACTAGCCTGTAAACATGCATTATAGGATGAGTACAACTTTTCATGCCATGAATCTAACATGAATCTTATTTTCATCAGCCTCCTTTTAGAAAAGGGACCATAGTTCATCTGCTTTATAACTACATTTCCTGGTTCAAGCCAACTCACTCATTTACAGCTTTTTAAACCACTTATGTCACCTTCAGACAACTGAATAATTATCTTGATTGCTCATTTCTTTTAAAATCAAATTTTCTAGGTCCAGCCGACTTGCCCATTTTACATCTCAAAAGCACAGACACCCATGTTTTTACATTTCTTAGCCTACTGACCATTTCAGCCACAGTTTGATGTAGTTTGACCATTTGCACTGCTCCCCCCCCCCCCCCCCCCCCCACACACACACACACACACACACAGCGTGACACACGCACACACACACACACACACACGCTCAATGTCCTGCTATAGTCTATACGAATTTAATGATTTATTTATTTATATGTATCTATTCGCCCTATCCAACATTAATTTCTACATAAAAATCCATTTACATTTTTTTTTCAATGTGTGATGTATGTTTTGTTTGCAGTAATTGTATATATTAATGCTGTTAAATATGTTTAAAACTGTGAGGTTTAAAATGTTTTCATTGTATAATCATATACTCTTATGTTGTTTTGAGAACTTTTACCCTGCGCTTTCCGTCGCGGGGGTGGGCGGGCCGCACCGTCCTGTCATAAGAGAGGGGGGGAGGATATACTGATGTGCGGGGGGGGGGAAAGGGTCTTTTTTTTTTTTTTCGGTCGGGCTCCCCCCCCAGAATGAAAGACAATCCCCCACCCCCACCCAACACAAATAAAAAAAAAACTAAACACTTTTTGATTCCTTTTTAAAAAATGAGAAGAGAAAAAGAGGGGAGAGGGGGGAGGGGGAGGGGGGGGGGGGTTGTCCCCCTCCCCTTTTTAATGTTTTTTTTTTTTTGTTTTTTTTTTTTTTTTTTTTTTTTTAAAACAGATGAAGATATTGTGTGATTATTACTCTGCTGGCTTGGCTCAGCTAAACCCATCTCTCCATTGCAGCAGGGCTACTGGTCTGAGGCTGCGATTCAGCTGATGATGCACCGCCCCCTTGTGGCCATGTGTGTGAATGTAAAACCACTACCAGTGAAGAGCTGCCAATGCACATACTGTACATCTTATTTATTCTGGTTGGCTTGTCTCTATTACACAATAATGCCAATCACTTCAATGCTCCAACACTATGGCTCCTTCAGGGCCTCCTATCTCAACACACTCATTGAATTACAGGAAATTCAATCAGCCTCATTTGGCCTTGAATGAATTTACTGTTTCAGTGTACTGTGTTTGAATGTGTCCTTTGAGTTGTGAATCCCATTTTATTGTTGCTAATGGAACATTATGTATTATGACGCCATGGTAATATTACATTCATGCCAATAAAGCCATTTAAATGGTGTGAAAACTACAGTGTCTCCTTCATTCATTAGACATCCGTGTGTAGATATAACAATATGGGTAAAGCCTATAGTTATGTGAAGTGTATAATAATATTAATAATATATTCAATTTATATAGCACTTTTCTCGCACTCAAAGCGCTTTACATTGGAGCACAAGAGTAAAGAGACAAAAGGGAAATGTAGAGTGGATGGGGCTTGGCTTGGTGGGTGATCTAGGGGTAGGCAGAGGAGAAGGGATATGATAATGTTCAGTTGATATCCCGCTTAAATTTGAATCTGCGAGCGGTAAGTGCAAAGGATTGTGGGATATCCTCAAAGCAATAGCTTACATTGGCAACTTATTGTTTTAAAAAAAGATTGTTTTAAGAAATTAAATTTTCTTTTTAATTTGTACTATTTACTATAATCAGACATTATCATGGTTTTAAAGTTGTACATGCGCCATTATCTTTTCAATAAAACAATATGTTACATTAAATAAGGCTAAATGTGATGACAGTTATAGATTGAAATGAATTTGTAAAATAACTATTTGCATGTATGCACAAATACATGAACATTTTAAGTTACAAGACAATAAAAACACTGTAGTAGTAGAGCCATGTTTTGCTTGTGACTTTCAGGGATCAAATGATGGTGGATATGAAGAACGTTATAATATTTTATATTTCCTTTAAGGATCCTGCTCTCAGTGTCATTCAGCCTTATGTCTGTTTTTGGGTTGAATATTGTTTTGCCTTGGCTTGTTTATGAATCTGAATTATTCTATGCTCCCCCCCAACACTCCTATGTCCATGTATGTTTCGATAATTATTTGTCTTAGCGTAATAACGGTTCTACATTCTAATCTCATCCAAATAAAAAAAATAAAAAAACATACATTTGTATCGATAAAAATATAAGGTTGGGCGCTAGCTCTTTGGATAGAAGTGGGTGGCTCTTAAAAGAGCCGTTGTGTTGTTGGAAGTGTTGGGTCTCTACTTCTTGGCGGCCTTCTCGGTCTTCTTGGGCAGCAGCACCGCCTGGATGTTGGGCAGCACGCCGCCCTGAGCGATGGTCACTCCGCCCAGCAGCTTGTTGAGCTCCTCGTCGTTGCGGACGGCCAGCTGCAGGTGGCGGGGGATGATGCGGCTCTTCTTGTTGTCGCGGGCAGCGTTCCCAGCCAGCTCCAGGATCTCAGCGGTCAGGTATTCCAGCACCGCCGCCAGATAAACGGGGCCGCCGGCACCGACACGCTTGGCATAGTTGCCCTTTCTCAGCAGCCTGTGGACACGGCCCACGGGGAACTGGAGCCCGGCACGAGAGGAGCGGGTCTTGGACTTCTGTCTGGTCTTACCGGCACCCTTTCCGCGTCCAGACATTTTGTAAAGATTGGGATATTTCTTACTTATTTCGAGAGAAAAGTGAGAAAGAATGCCGCCTGGTGGTGACAATCAAGCTTATATACCCTCCCTGCTGGCCGTTGATTGGCTGGATAGAACGTTAGTGTATCGGCCAATCAGAGGAGAGTGTCTGAATTCAGCTCTACCGCTCAGGCCCAGCTCTGAGCGTGTAGGGTTGTTTCAAAATAAAATATTAAAGATCGAATTCCCTGTAATAATTTCAAATAACCTCAACCAAACTCAGTTAACTGTGTCTTTATCTTTCACAATATTGTTAGACATAGCACGATTAACCAACGTTATGCTATTACTCTCTATCAGCTCTCACCACAAATTAAAGTTAGAATACAGTTTACAGATTAATTAATACAGACAGCGATTGTTCAGTCAATAGGAGAACCGCGCTTGGTAGAAAAACGACAAATAAACTCTAAAATAAAGCCTACACAGGAAAGTCTAATGAGAAGAACCAAGCCTAATCAGAGCTAGGGAAGTAAATGATAAAAAATGTGTTGACCATAAACATATTAGAGCCACGCTACAATCGTATCAGAGTGGGAAATAATTGACTCAATCATGTTGAGTAAAAACATGTGTTCTGTATGTTTTCAGACTTAATCAGGGGCAAAATAGATTTTCTGGCACACGTAACAGAGATTACCGTTTAGTTTTCTGGGAACGGAACCTTGATGAGACAGTCAGCCAGTATTCAGCCTTGTACAGTCATAGACGTGGCCAGAATAACAACAATATAATAATATAAATATGTTACAGCAAACATATTTTCTATAACAATTTTTGAGTATAAGCATTGTAATGGCTAAAATCCTGTGTCATATTAGTATGGTTCAATATTAGTGAATGATGAAACCAGTGGGACAGTGAAGGGGCCCTGTTTGATCTTATTCAGTAGGTTTCGTCTTCTAAAAGAAAATACTATTGGAAGTTATCTGGTTGTAGATGATTAATTTAGTGCCAAAAATGTGTTTGTTTTTAGTGCACACATTACCTAGTATGAGGTGCTATAGCAAACTATGTAGTGTTTGTAAATTAAACTTATGACAGCAAGTTGACGTGCAACAGTCTGTATGTGTATCTATTATCTTACTGTATACCACTATTCAAATTGTATGTTAATACAATATGTATAAACCAAAATGAGTAGTGCGATATATATTTTTCTTTTAAATCTGGTTAATGTAAATTACTTTATCATGCCCTGCTTGAAGTATATTACAGTAGGATCTTCCAGAGCTTAGACCTTTTACCGAAGTTAACAGTGACTGTCATTATCATATATAAGAGCAACTGGTAAGCTTTAAATTAGCCCATACTTAACGTGATGTTACACATATGCTTTAAATTAGCCCATACTTAACGTGATGTTACACATATGCTTTAAATTAGCCCATACTTAACGTGATGTTACACATATACTTCATATTTTACAAGTTCATGAAAGTCGCTCTATGGTTGTGAGTATGTGGCTCTTAAAAGAGCCGTTGGTGTGTGAAGCAGCTGTGAATCAGATCAGATTTACGCTCTCTCTCCACGGATGCGGCGGGCAAGCTGGATATCTTTGGGCATGATGGTGACCCTCTTGGCGTGGATGGCGCACAGGTTTGTGTCCTCGAACAGGCCGACCAGGTAAGCCTCGCTGGCCTCCTGAAGGGCCATGACGGCGGAGCTCTGGAAGCGCAGGTCGGTCTTGAAGTCCTGAGCGATCTCCCTCACCAGGCGCTGGAAGGGCAGCTTGCGGATCAGCAGCTCGGTGGACTTCTGGTAGCGACGGATCTCCCTCAGAGCCACGGTGCCGGGCCTGTAACGATGGGGCTTCTTCACTCCGCCGGTGGCTGGGGCGCTCTTACGGGCAGCCTTGGTGGCAAGCTGCTTCCTGGGAGCCTTTCCTCCGGTGGATTTACGAGCGGTCTGCTTGGTACGGGCCATTGTAGTTTCTTGAGTCTTCTCTGTTTGGACAGGAAAGGATAGAATGAATTCTGCCGGCGAGCAGCGGCTTTATATAGGAACTGCAGGCGCGAGCTCAGCGCTGATTGGTCCAGAACGAGAGTAGAGCGCGAAATTCAAATCTGAGCCGTTCAGGAGAGCCAACGGCTCTGATTCAAACTAACCGCTCCTCCTTCGCCAGCTGCTCTAGCGTCTATAGTTCGAGGTAAAGGCATATAATCAATATCAAGCAAATATTGGATTAAACCTCGGCCCTTTTTTGATTGATTTACTTAGATATAACCACCGTTGGTCGTCAATGTCTGGTCCGAAATACATTTATTTCACTAACAGTCAACAGATCTCATTCCTGCATCAACAACCACCAGTGAGAGACTGTAAGAAGACTTTACTATTAATTCAATGGTAATAATTGACTCTTTATGTTTATAAACGGTTTTGTTTGGTGTTCATAAAGTTCTAAATTCAGCAAATCCTAAACCCAAATGTGTAGCTTTTGAACATGAAACTCAGCAATACATTAAAACTGTTCTCTCCTCCTAACACAAAAGGTTTGTAAAACAGTTTAATCTGTCCTAATGTTAACCTTTTGGCAGATAAAATCAGATAATACCTGAACATCAGTGGTTGTTAGACAATTAGACACTAAAATACAGACAGGAATACAATATTTCTTATCAAAACATATGCTCCCAGCTGTCTTGAGTGAATGTGTGTCCCCTTGCATTTACTAGCCAAGATGTTGTCTTGTTACTTCACTTTCTTATATTTAATAGCTTATCTATACTATAACTAAATATTTACATGTTTTTAATGCAGTAAAGAAAAGAGAAAAGGGAGGCCTCAAGCAGCATAGTGAGGACTACACCATTCTTGTATTTACACTAAAAACCAAACAAATAAAGGGTGAATAGGTCACTCAATACTGTAACTCTCAGAAAAACTTTCCACTTAAATCATACTTTTTAATTTTATACTCAGTCTTCACATTGTAATGCCCTTACATTGTACACTATCAATTTCTTCAGTCTACTGCATATTGCACATGTTGTAAATATATTATTTATCATACTGCAGTACATATTTAAATTAATTTACTTTTTTATACCGCTTGGTTTTGCTTTACATTTTGCACTATATTTAGAATATATTTGTTGTATATTTTATATCTTTTGTTCTTATTGCACCGTGGGTCCGAGAGAAATGTATGTTCGATTACTCTGTGTGTGTGTGTGTGTGTGTGTGTGTGTGTGTGTGTGTGTCTGTCTGTCTGTCTGTCTGGAAGATATTGCAGACATTGACAAAGTTGAAATGAGCCATTCTGCATTATGTAGATTAGAACAACCTGTAGAATTTATAAACTCAGAACTATGAAGACAATATGCCACATTTGAAAATACATATTTCACTAACATGTAGTAGTTGGGCAACATTTTGAGGAAATATTTACATGATTCTTGCTGTTTTGTGTGCAGGATGAATTAAGGGTTGTTATATTTTAAAATTAAACAAAGTGAATGATAATGTTGTATCTTGTTTTGCAGTTTGCAGAGCTGTGAATTGGAACAAGCTACCTTTGCATATTCAAAACATTGAATCAATTTAGTAGTAAATAAAGCTGAAAACTTGGATGCTGGATAGCTTGGATTTGAAATATGAGAAAGGTAGATAATGTGAAGTTATGTCACTGTTGTACTCTTGTCTGTTGATTAGCTGAATTGTAGAATGAATGTTTTTTTTTTCATGGTTGCTGAATTGTCTATAATTTATGGTTGTTGTTGTTGCTGTCTGGCATTTTCGACCTTGTACCCTAACCTCTTTTATACACAGTATACTGTATGTCTAGGTGTGTCTATCCATGACTTATAAAAGCTCTTGATGTATTTTTACTATTGATTTCATATTGGCAAATTAACTACATTGGCTTTGTTTTGGAGTTTGTATTGATGTTGTTTTTCTATAGTTTTCAAAACATTCTTTTATTTATTTATTACTACCAGTTGAGAGAGACAGTAAATTGATCACACATTAATAGGTTGGCCCATCCTGCCTGCAATCTGTTCACATCATACACAGCTCAATGCTGCCATCTTCTGGCAGAACGCAGAATAACAAAACAGAGGGACTCTGCACAACAAATATTTCTTCCTTTGTCTGCACTGCTTTTCTATGCATGAGGTAGATAATGTTCTAAGGGAGGACTGTTCTCATTTAAAAGGTACAAATTTGGGTTGAGTTTAATTCACCTTACAATCATGTATATATAACGTTGACAATTACAATAAAAAACTATTCCCTTGTATAATATTTAAAATAATATAATAAAATAAACAATGAAAATAAATAAAAACGTCTTTAAAATCCAAGTGTAAAATCATTGAGAATGTCTTCTATTTACTATTATATTATAAGCTTATATATCACATCATCTTAATGTCAGATTTAAAAAAAATATGTGTCTTATGTATTCCCTTACTGTTTAATATAATGTCACCCTCGCAAAAGACAAACATGTAGAACTCAAGCTTTGTGTATTCCCTTTGAAATGAAAGTTTGTATAAATAGATGTAGTCAGTGTTTGGGTGCAACAATATTTAATGTTAAAAATTCTCTAAATCGCCACTACAGGGAAATAAATGCTCCTGATTTATTCTTGCCTGTTTACCTCTCTCTCACACACACTAGTCACATGCATTATGAATTAATGTTTATAAAAGTACACTGAAATACAGATTGAGACTGTTGATGTATTGACATTGCTAAGGCAGTATTTGCTTAATCTTACCTGTCAACCTTGTGTGGAATGCCAACATCATTATTTACAATTTGAATTAAAGTTGGCATGGTCTTTGAATTAAAGGGATTTAAACTGGTTTGTGTCATAATATAAGGTTTGAAATTGTAAATACAATGTGCTCTGCTATTGATAACCTAATGGAATGTGTGACTATTGAAATTTAAATGAAAGATACATGTTAATTATCAGCTGTGTGTTCAGAACACCCGAGTTAAAATTGGAAGACTTTCTCTGACTGAAGAATTTGTAAATACACTGCATGTTATGAGACTGTAGCCGAGGTCAGCAGACACACTGACTGTTTTGAATACTTTTGCAGAGGTGTTTAGGCTACTAGAGAAGAAATGGACAAGGCCATATCTGCATTGTCACAGGGAGAGAGGAAAATAGAGACCTAAAATTATTTGTGTATTAGAATGAATCTTCTTAAGAAAAAAAAAAATGTGTTCTAACTGTAGTAGCTGTGTATCTGTGTATCTGAATCTTATGGCAGTGGGGGCGGGACTCGATAAGCCTTTGGCTTCTCCTGCTACCCTTCGGACGATAACACAAAGTAATATGTATGAATATGCAATGTGAAAATTATGTATTATGTGTAATTGTCCAGAAGAATAATAATAAATAAATAAATTATAATGTGTGGATAAAAAGTATTGATATAATATAATTTGCATGTACATTTAATTTTGATCTAAAAATATTCAATTTTATTATAATTTTTATTCCTAGATCGCCGTCATAGTGTGGTTGTGGTAGGAAAAGCTCTTTAGTGGAAGTTGTGGTGGCTCTTAAAAGAGCCTTTGGTTATTTAAGCTGGAAGCGGATTTACTTCTTTGCCTTCTTGGATGCGACCTTCTTTGCTGGTGCTCTCCTGGCCGCTGGCTTCTTGGCTGCGACTTTCTTCACGGTCTTCTTGGCGACAGCTTTCTTGGGGCTTTTCTTCGCCACGGGCTTCTTGGCTGCTGCCTTCTTGGCGGGTGCCTTCTTGACCGGGGTTCTCTTGGCCGCTGGCTTCTTGGCTGCTGCCTTCTTGGCCGGTGACTTCTTCACGGCGGGTTTCTTGGCCTTGGCAGGTGCCTTCTTCTTGACCACTTTCTTCGCTGCTTTGGGGGCCGCCTCCTTCTTGGCGATCTTGAAAGACCCGGTGGCTCCGATGCCCTTAGGCTGGCTCAGACTGCCGGCGGACACAAGTCTGGTCACGGCGGAGTTGATGCGCTTATTAGCCCTCTGGACGTCGACACCCTTGGCGGCGAGCACCTTCTTGACGGCAGCCAGAGAGACACCCTTGCGCTCCTTGGAGTCGGCCACGGCTGCCAGGATCAGCTTGGGCAGCGTGGGTCCATCCTTCTTGGGACGGGCTGCTGCCCTCTTCTTGGGGGCCTTTGCTGGGGCTTTCGCCGGGGCAACTGCGGGAGCTGTTTCTTCTACCATGTTGACGATTTAGTCGATTGTTGAGTTCGTTCAGAACAAGTGTGGAGTCCGGGCGCACGAGGCGTAGTTTATACATTCCATGAGAACCGTGGAGAGTCAACTGCACAGCCGCTCTGCCGCGCTGGCTCAAATGTGGCGACACTTTGTGTTTTCTCCTCCACTTTTCGGCGTTAATAGTCATATAATGTAAACATTTTACTCCATAAAAGTTATTCTAATAGATGGAAAACGTTCTTATCTTCAGAGTGGGCTCTTATTTATAGCCGTGGACGCGTTAATTTTACTCCAGGAAGCTTCAAACCTCTCCCAAACACCGTCATTTTGGGCAACTCATAGCGACTTTCTTTCACATTTCGTCTCCAAAAATGTCTAAAAGTTATTTGTATTAAATGTGAAAGCGGTTTTCCAGTTAGCAGAGATGTCTGACTATGGAATTAACGTGAAATCTCTATATGAGATGGTTTTATTTTGCTTAAATCTGAGCTCTTTTCGGTGGAAGTAAACACACGGATGTTGCCTGTGATTTAGGTGCTCAGACCGACTCCTAACAATAGGATCAGCTGGGAAAAGATTTTCTGTCTCCACAAAATGTAGATTTAACATGAAAAGACTGACAGTGCAATGTAATAAGATACAAATAGTCAGTTTTAGCATTTCAGTTAAGTATTATTTATTAATTCTGATGTATTTAGACCTGATTTGATCACTTTAACAGCTCCAGTTGGGAAAATGGGCATTCTGTCTGTGACATGATTTGGTTGGCTCAGACAGAAGTATAAAGCAACATTTAAACACTTTTATTTCGTAATTTAACATGATATTCTTGATTATTCTCATCAAGTCACTTAGCTGCCACTGTGTTACAGCTGTTTTGACATCTGCATTGTATGTCATTGGGAGATGTAATGGCATGTGGTGCATTTAAGCCTTTTTACGTCTACATTTCAGCTATTGGTGTGAAATATAATGTTTTTTTTTTTTTACTTTTGTGTTGGCAGATGCATTTTAAAACTCATTTCACTTGTCTTTTTTTCTGATTCCAACCATAGACTGAATATAAGATTTCAACCCAGTCTTTTCAATCGGCTCGTGATGGTATAGGCCTATATCATATGCACGCAAAATGTATGTAGGCCTATTGCATGCGTTTTTTAAGTGTGAAATCTTGCTATATGAGCAGATTGAAGTGACTGCGTTTCTGATTCATATAGGCCTATAGGTGATACAACAACAACAAAAATTGCAATGGTATTTGAGATGTGATTCACTGGCTGCATGACTGATTCAAATCTGCCAAATGCTGTTTAAAAAAAACTTCATGTGAGACTTAGCTATGCAAAATCTGATTCTTCAAATTGTATCAATGATCAAACTCAGGCACATGGTTCACTATTTATTCATATAATCTACAATACGTCCCAGAAAGCCTTATATTCTGTGCAGCAGCAACAATATATTAAACTAAATTACAACATATATCATTAACTAACCATACATGATTCTTTCTTCAGCCTCTGGATTGAAGATATTGACATATGAACTAAAGAGGCCTAAAACATGCTTTTGCAATGCCAACTTTGATCTCATTCACACTTAGAATTAAATCAATTTATAAGATATAACAAATATATATTTTGTTTAAGTACAATTTGAAAAAGGGACTATAGGAGAACTGTGTGCACTTTTCAGTTGAAAAATAAATAATAATAAATAATAAATAATAATTTTGTATACAGAGTAAAGTGCATGATATGCTACAGTACAGTAGAAAACAATTTACAAAGCAGAGAGTGGACATGTAAATAAACACCGGGTGAATAAAGATATATCACTGTAATCAGTCAGGTGTGGTTCCCTTTTTTAACAGGGTAAAAGCATTTTAAAAAAGCATTCTGCTGGGTAATACATCAAAATTAAAGTCAAGACCACATGTCCAATTCCAATACTTGTTATATACGGAGTAATATGGAAAGATAGTTTACCAGAAGTGAATGTGACTATCATTTTAAGTATGAAATGCAAAGTTGAGACAGGACTAAGGACAAATAGGCCTACAGGCTGGGGAGGGAACTGTTTATTATTTTCACTTTTCAAAATCATATTTTTATTTTTAATTGTTTTCAGGTACGTTCACACACAAAAGGAGTTTGCCTTTGGTCAAACTGTGAACACAATAAACATAGCATAACATCATAACTATAATATTTAAAATAAAATGTTAGAAAAATGTTCAATTGTTTTATTTAAATAAATGAAAATCGGTTCTGTACAATTACGTGACATCTGCACTGAAACAAAGATACACTAATATTGTATATGATGGGTCAATTTATTGTGAGCTATTGTATTAGAAAACTTAATGATTATCATTAGTCATTGCATGCATCATTTATACTAAATAGGAAACTCACTAAGATTGTGACAAGTCCAATATTTACATTAATTCCATAAATTGTTTTTTCATTTTTAACTTTAAAATAAAAAACACTCAACGTTTGAGTAAAAGTAAATCCACTATCAGGTAATCTATATTGCTTTATACTGTCTTATCAGACTTTATATTCATGATGTTATTTACAGGAAAGTTGCTCTATGGTTGTGAGTATGTGGCTCTTAAAAGAGCCGTTGTTGGGTCAATAGACGTGTGGTCAGATCTATGCTCTCTCTCCACGGATGCGACGGGCCAGCTGGATGTCTTTAGGCATGATGGTGACCCTCTTGGCGTGGATGGCGCACAGGTTTGTGTCCTCGAACAGGCCGACCAGGTAAGCCTCGCTGGCCTCCTGAAGGGCCATGACGGCGGAGCTCTGGAAGCGCAGGTCGGTCTTGAAGTCCTGAGCAATCTCCCTCACCAGGCGCTGGAAGGGCAGCTTGCGGATCAGCAGCTCGGTGGACTTCTGGTAGCGACGGATCTCCCTCAGAGCCACGGTGCCGGGCCTGTAACGATGGGGCTTCTTCACTCCGCCGGTGGCTGGGGCGCTCTTACGGGCAGCCTTGGTGGCGAGCTGCTTCCTAGGAGCCTTTCCTCCGGTGGATTTACGGGCTGTCTGCTTGGTACGTGCCATTTTAGAGCGGGTGCTTTTCTAGACGTGAGAAAAACGTAGTGAGTCACTACCGCGGATGAGAACTGGATTATATAGAGCAGAGGAGACGATGATTGGTTCAAAGTTCACACGTGACGCAGCTCAGCATTTTATTGGTCGAAATTTGAATTTTCAAGCTTCCCGCTCGCTCTGAAGACGGTTAGTCAGTTACACTCTTTTGTATGTTGTATAACAATATAAAAACGTATTAAAAACATATCCACAAAGAATAACGCGCCCCATCTTAATATACAAATAACTACACTTTTAGGAACACAAATTCTCCCATTTTACACATAATTTATAAAACCTATATTCAAATATACAAGCCAGATGTAACAAAAGGACAGGAGCTTTGATTTCACTGTGATTTGTTTCTTCTTCAATTTGATTTCTAATTAATATCAAACCCTGAACTAAATTGAAAATGAACTACATTCTATTTGAATTTATATCGGTCATCATTCAGTAAAAGTCACTTAGATTAAGGACTTTGTAAAACATTTTTTAATAAAACAGATCCATACAGATGAGTATAGGCTAAATGGAGAAGAGACATGTAGATTTTTTCTTTTTGTATATATTATTCACATACATTCTGCTTCCATGTTATTTTGTAATGAGCTCAAAAACATTATTCGCTTTAATAGAGGGGATGAGTTTGTAACAGAAATGCCATATTGATAATCACATCAGTTTACATATGTTAAAAAAAATCTGTTTACACTTGAACGTTAACCAATCAAAGTCTTCATTTACATGTGGACATATCGAGTCCTCTTTATTATTTAAAATTATCCAATTTCACTTGTTATTATTTCCACAGTATTGTTTAATCTGTTATTCTGCATGATGAAATTACTTTATATTTATGATGCACCTTATCTGTACACATCTATCTGCACTGTGTCTTTGCTCTACTGTTGTAATTATGTCTCGGGTGTTGCCGTCTTTACTTGTTTTTCTTCTATATTGCATTGTTGAAAGGAGCTCAGGTCAATTGTCATTAACTGTTGCTGTAATTGTTAATGTGCATATGACAAATCAACCTGAGCCATCTATTGTTCAGGCACACTGTGGTATTGGATCTGGGGTGCTTTGGAATGAGCACATCTTTACCATTTCATTCATTGTTTTATATGTTATTTGTCTCTATAGATTGTTCTGTATACATCACATTATAAAAACTACATATTGGGCCGGTTTCACAGACATGGATTAAGCCTAGTTCTGGACTAAATTGTACTTTCAATGGACAATCTCCATTCAAAACTGCTTAATCCATGTCTGTGAAACCAGCCCATTAACTATTAGCTGTTGCTTGGTCGTCATGTCATGGTTAATAATAGTAAAGATTAAATTAGGAAAATATTCTCTTCATATGAAGTGTGTGGCTCTTAAAAGAGCCGTTGGGTTGTTGTTATGGTCGGTCCTGTTTAACCTCCGAAGCCGTACAGTGTGCGGCCCTGCCTCTTCAGAGCGTACACCACGTCCATGGCGGTGACGGTCTTCCTCTTGGCGTGCTCGGTGTAGGTGACGGCGTCACGGATGACGTTCTCCAGGAACACCTTGAGCACACCGCGAGTCTCCTCGTAGATCAGACCGGAGATACGCTTCACTCCGCCACGGCGAGCCAGACGGCGGATGGCGGGCTTGGTGATTCCCTGGATGTTATCACGAAGAACTTTACGGTGACGCTTGGCGCCTCCTTTGCCGAGTCCCTTTCCTCCCTTGCCTCTTCCAGACATATTTACTTGTAGTGGTTAGTACTACTAGATGAATGAGGCTAAATGCAGCGCGTCTCACTATCTAAAGACTTACTGCGGACGTGATAGAGGACATGGGGCAGAACTGCGGTGGGAGGAGCCAACTCAGCGTTGGAAACCGTTAACTGTTGACAGCAGTTTGTTTTATCTGAACCTTTGTCATCAGGAATTTTTCGTTCCTTATAACTTTTTATTGTGTATTTTAATCAGGCATCAAGGACGTCCTTAGTGCTTTTAAATCATCTTCAGTAAAATAACCCAAACTATGAACCTTTCACCAAATATAAATATTTTAGCAAGATTTATTGAGCAAAAATCTCTAGTTTTATCGCTTCAGTCCCAGAATTGAACACAAATTGAAACATATTCATTTAATAATTAAATGTCATTTAAATTAATGTCTTGGTCATTCTCATGAGGCCTTTAGCTGCCAAACATTTGACCTCTGAACTTGTGTTGAATTTATTTAGGCCTATTTTAAGTCATTTATTTCAAATAACGTTTTTTTTGTAATGATATTATAGATTTGTTTGTTTATATGGTTGAATATGACTTATTAAAGTCTGTAAGGTGATGGTTTATCGCAGAGCTGCTTAAGACGTTTCTCATATATCTGAAACTCTCACATACACTTATGATCACATCAACTTTCCTGACACATTAAATATTGATTGGACAGAGATGCTTGATGTTATATTATCACTGAATCCAATAAGATCAAGTGTTGTCCACAGTAATACTCACACTTTTCACTGATGGTATAGGCTTAAAAGTAAAAATGTTTCACTGCCTTATTGCTTTAACCTTTTATGGTCAAAGATCGAATATGTTTATCTTTTGTAGTGCTCTATTCTGTCCATCTTGTTGTTCTCTGCATGTGAGATTTTTTTAAACTTATCGTTTTGTTAATTATTCTAATTGTATTTCTTGATGACAATGTCCCATTATGAAGGTTACACAACAGGAATCACTTTATTCTTGGGCCCCATAAAATGAAACTTGCTTTTATTGACTGAATATTTTTTGTAATAAATACAAATTGAATAATTAATTGTCTGATTCCCTATTAAAAAATAGTGAACATTTTATTCATAACTTTTTTCGACTTAACTCATTGAAAATCAAAAATCAAATGCATATTTACTCTACTAGGGTTTGGACATTTTACATTCACACACATGGCCACAAGAGGGCAGTGCAACATCAGCAGAATTGCACCCTTAGCCCTCATGGACATGCTGCAATGGAAAGATGGGCCAAGCCAGAGTAATATAGATGCAAAGTTCATTTGTTTAAACTTTAAACAGTTATTGGTATGAGTGTATACAATAAAAAGTTATGTTTAAATTGCCCTTTTTTACGTATTTCATGGAAATGCTGATGTCTAGAAGCAGCAAACTATACAGCAAAATATAAACACTATGAATTGTCCTCACTGAGATAACACACACTGTCACTCAGAACCTGCTCAGAGTACACACACTAGCATCAAACCCCAATACACAAATTACAAACTTTTAATCTTTACAGTTTGAATAATTTGAGTTATTTCACACAAATTACATATTTTCTTTGATGAAAGGGTGAAATTCTTTCACATGAAATTGTTTATTTTATAACATACCAGTTTTTTTTAGGAAAACAAAAAGAAATGAAAATCAGAAGTTTGCTTCAATAGATACACATTTTGTATACTTTACTGAAAACATTTCCAAATATTTATCTGTTTAAATATTCTATAATTGTAATACAGAAATCTATCCTGTAATGTTGTCATTTACTGTAAGGATGCAACTCTATTGTTTGCTGGAAAATTCGTATTACAGATGCAACTTTAGATTTTTGCAGATTGGGTTGAGAGACCATGATTCAACAGGGTCTATCAGTGTTGCCCACTGCATTTCATCAGACATTACAGCTCATCTTGTCTTCCTCCACACATCACTCTCACTGCCACTCTTCTCCCTCCAACAACCTGTCTTCATTGGTCCATTTCCAAAAAAATATACATTTTTGAGCTTTCCCTTTATATATTGTATATGTTCACTAACAAGTCTAAAACAAGACATCTAGTGTTTCAGTTGAAATTGCAATCCACAGTGTTTGAAATGCACTATGCATTCATTCTGTTTTGAATGTGTGGTTTACAGCTGTGGCAGTAGTGCAGATAGCGTTTGAAAAAAAGGGCTGGAAATCCACAGTGTTGTGCCGCCTGTGGTTTTCAATTTGATGGTTTTCGTTCATCTGTTCCATTATTTTATTTTGTTATTGTTTTGTCGAAAAGTTTTGATTTGTTTAACCCACGAGCCAAACATCATAGACACTGACTGATTCAAACTGAACATTTTTTTTTTTTGTAAACAATTATAAAAGATAAGAGGGGGTAGGACCAGAAAAGTTTTTCTTAACTTCTTCCCTTTTGAACATGAACTATGTTATTTGAGTTATGAGTTGTTGCTTAGGATCCTGAGGACATTGGTTTGTTTTTAATTTATTTCGTTCCTTTTTTACTGCTAAATCGTTTTATTTTTGTTTGTATTCTTTTTTTTTAACCATGTTCAATAAAGACTTAAAATTTTTTTTTTTTAAAAAGCCATGAGATAGGTGTGTAGAGATTTGAAAATTGTGTTTAAGCAATGAAAAACGATCTAGAGTTTGGTCCGAATGAACCGCTGCTCTGCATATGCTGTTAGAGTTTTGCACTTGTCGTTCCAGTTGTGCCCACTGTGGTCAATCGAAAAAAACTGTATTTCAACAATACCAAAAGATTTGGGGGCAGGGCCGCCCATAAGGGGTAAAGTGGGAAGGCTTTCTAGGGCCCAGCCACTTGGGGGGCCCATGGTCTTTGGAAGCCAAGAACCTAACTAAGCTATTCTTAGATTATTTATGTCCATATTCAGAGTTGCTTACGGCTATTTAAAAAGCAGCAGAAAAGCAGAAATGTTCAAAATGTTTCAGATTGAGCACAGCGGAGTGTAACTGTTTCAAACATAATCCATCCTATAAACCCTTTGTGTGCCAAATGGTGACAAGATTGGGTTTTGATATCAAACAGTTTTGTCTGGATTATATTTCCTGAGTCGTTCCTGCTCATGGAAAACATATGTACCTGCTACTTGTGTCTGGGTGTGGCTGTGAAAAGGATTTGGACCCCATGAAAAAACAGGTTGGGTACCTTTTGTAGTTCTTCTACATTCTTATAAAGAGGACAGGCTAGTTACTCTGTAATGTTCCTGGGTCTACAAACAGGTTTGAATTATCTCTCCCTCATACATTTTTGTGAAAAAGAATTTCCCTTTGGGGAAAATAACTTCTAAAGGCTTTGACATAAGTCTTCAGGATGACACGGCCAGCCAGGTCTGACCAGTTTTTCAGAAACCTGGCTAATTGACCAACCAGCCGGGTCCTACCACAATGAAGCTGACGAGCAGCATCATCCTGTTTTAATTTTTGCCTTAACCACCAAGGTCCTGCTTTCTGTATTGTTTCTAAAAATAAAAAATAAAAATAGACCTAAAAAGTTCTTAGTGCAAAGAAAGACACAAGGCACAAAGAAGTTGGAAATAATTGAAGGAACAGATTTGAGTTCAAAGATTAAAAACTTTTGTTGTAATGATTTCAGTGCTTTTGCAGTGATGAGAGCAGAATGAACTAAGCCTAAATGTTGCAACCAAACATAGGCCAACTTTATAGTTTTGAGGGTAGGTTGGTTTGGTTATTCTTGTAGAGAATCGCCTTTTTTCATGTGTGTGAATAATTTGTTGTTGTTGTTTTTTAAGTTTTATTTATTTCAACAATACCACCAACAGATTTCAAATTATTTATGTCATGTGCAGAAATACAAAAAAGTGCAATATTTGGTGCAGTCAATTAGTGTGAATGTATCTTACCATAAACTAGTAGCATATAGAAAACGTGCAAATTGTGAAAAAACTGTTTGCTTTAGTGAATACAAAAGAAGAACAATGTCTCTATGTGAACTGATTATTAGAGATCTGTTGATCTGTTAAACCAGGGATTCCCAAAGTGTGGTGCGAGCTGCTGCTAGGGGGTGCGCGAGATGAAAAATGTAATGGCGGTCTGATCATTACACAATCCATATTGGTCCGAGTATAAGAGGGTTTTATTTTCTCGGAAATAGGTCGTAAAAAGTCGGGTCGTGTTTTCCAAGTTGTGTTTATTCTCTTTTTTTAATCAGATGGAACACTGGCTGTGCTCTCGGAAGCGGCCGGGGCGTTTGTGCGCTTGGAGAGAGAACGCTTTGTGTGGAGAGAAAAAAGAGGCACGGGACATCAACAAAGCCGATTCACAGCCTCAAATCATTATGTTGCCAGTCAACGTGTCAGAGGCAGGAATCGGCAGAGCGATCGACTGTGGCTTTTTAGCTGCTGCAGTTGTGCTGAGGAGAGATGCCGACTGCGTTGTCCTTTATGCACCAGCACTGCTGCTGTAATGTTCAGATTTCATCATTTGCATCAAAGCCCTAATGATTTTAAGAATGAGAGGCTTCATTAAAACGCTGTCCATGCTCTGTCTATGCGGTGTTGTGATTACTTTGTCGGCAGGGAAACTGAAACTAACGGAGATCTCGGAGGGCTTCCCCTCGACAACTGTAACGTGCCCCAGTTATCATTTCAGCCTTAAACCACGGCGTTGATAGCTTTTGTTTCAGCACTAGGCTATGTGATTAACTATGAGCATTAAATAAATGTTGCGTCTCAGATGCCGAGGACAGCAGCGAAGGATGACCCGCTATGCACCGAACCAGAGTATAGGAGAGATGACAGCGAGAGCGATCACAGCGGGGCAGAGGAATGTGCGTGTGAAGAATAGTCTGTAGTGAACACATCAGAGTTCGGTCTATTTGCACTATCCTACTGTTTATTTGCAATGAAGAAAAGTGTTTTTTTCAATGCGTTTTTATTTTCGTACATTATTTAAATAAATAAAATGTATTGAGTTGAGTTTTGAAAAACAGGGGGGTTCGTCTTATAATCGGGGTTGTCTTATACTCGGACCAATACGGTACAGTGTTTTTTCTCCACACAATAAAGATGTGTAAATAAACATTTCCTTTGTAAAATTTAGAATCAAAAACTTGAATTTTAATTAATAAATAAATGGAGGCTATTCAAAATGAAGCGAAGTTATCTTCTTCTACGCATATGCGCACCTAGTTTGTGGCCTCTACATTCATTCTCACAATTTATTTAAAATTACTGGCGTTCTAATTTTATTTCCATAACCTGTGTTATGATGACGGGGTTGTTTGCTCCACGGTCATTTAAACTTGCTGCAATTGTTGCTCAACGTGACTCAAAATATTAGGCTAGAATATTTTCCCCATTTTATCTGCTTTCTGCCCCTTGTTGTGATCGTGATTATTTTATCGTGTGTGTTCTGGTCATTTGAGCATGATTGAACATGGCACCTTTAATATGGCTATAAAAAAGCTTGTTGCATTTATTTTTTTTAAGGTGTGGGGGATTGGGGGTGCGTCAACCCGGTTGGGACATAGAAGGGGGTGCGTGGCTAAAAAAGTTTGGGAACCGCTGTGTTAAACAATTGTGTGTAACCCTTACACAATCAAAATAAATTGGTAGGTAGGCTGGGCTAAGTCAGAAATGTGCTACTATTTTAAACAGCCCAGTCTCTCCAATATGCGTACAAATCGCACGGTTTTACACTTTCAAAACGCGTGCAGTACATACGCCAAATGCCAATTTCGCGTGCATACGATACTCAAAACCCATCATTGATTTATGTGGAGGGCAGATGCGTACAAATAACACGCATCACTTTATACCCATCCCGACGTCACCAGCGAGGCTCAGTCCATTCAACGCTGGACATCTGCAAGAAGTAGGTAAGGAGAAACGACCGCAGCATCACCGGTAATATCAGCTACTTATTTCTGATGTTACTTTACCTAGTCACATCTTAATTATTTTATCCAGTCCTGTTGCAGTTTAAAGTAGCCTAAATAAATAGTCCTTATCGTGATTTGACACGACTGTCAATATGATGCTGTCAGTGACAGCGCCATACACCCGGCCGGTGTAGGTACCAGATCGACTCGGGCTGCAAGATTGACTCGGGGTCCTGCGCCTACTGATGACGTATCAACACTTGACGTTGTCACCATAGATACTGCTACGCAACGGCAAGACGTATCGACACTTGACGTTGTCACCATAGATACTGCTACGCTACTGCAAAGCATTGTGGACATACACAACATTTGAAAAGATCGCGATAGCTGATGGTGCGAAACTCAAACAACATGTAAAAGATCGCGCTAGCTGATAGACGTATCGACACTTGACGTTGTCACCATAGATACTGCTACGCTACTGCAAAGCATTGTGGACATACACAACATTTGAAAAGATCGCGATAGCTGATGGTGCGAAACTCAAACAACATGTAAAAGATCGCTAGCTGATAGCTTAGCCAGTAGGCTCCATAGATAGATCGATTTATTTATTGTTCTGCAAGGTTTAAAATTAGTTGTTACGTTTGGCTTATAGTAGTCATCTCTCAATATTAAGGTTAAATTACATTTTATTTTATACGAATTTATAGTTTAGCAAGGTTTAACCCCCGGTTTTAACCCTGTTTGAGTGCTAAATTAAACATTTATTTAATAATACTTTAAACATTGAATGAGTATTTTAGTTTAATGTACTCTAGCATGTATTTTAAGAAATACTATTTTATTAAAAGAACAACTATCCCCTGGGTTCACTGTTATTTTACATCACACTGAAAAACAATGTGTATAATGAGAGTTTCATAATGATATTTATCAGTTAAAAAATGTAAAGGTGTGGCTCTGATGTACAATTTCCAGCCCCTGGAGCATTTGTAGTGTCTTGCATCACTGATAAATAGATTCATTCATTCAACCTTCATTAAATAAAATAAAAAAGTACATCAGATTTTGTTTAATCTGATTTGTATTTTACTTATTCAACCACATATACCACCTTTTGTAGTGTCTTGCAGCAATGCCATCGACTGTCCAAACAGCCTACTATTTACAGTGAGTCTCTGCAGAACATTTCTCAATGGGAATAGTTCACTTAATGTGTGACACAGCAGGTGAATAGGGTACACTTTTGGAATAATAGATATCATGAAGCTCTGCTAGTTGATAATATTAAAACAATACATTTTTGTATAACAACTTTTGTTTGAAACATCTAGATGTTGAATAAAGCCAGTGTTGAATCTTAATTTTCATCAATTCTTTTTATTATTTATTTTCATGATTGATGGGGTCCAGGATGGGCTGCACGATGGGGTCCTGATAACAGACAGGAAACAAAGTGTTAAAGAGATGTTCACGTTCCAATCCCCATACTTCATATCATCTTATCAAAGCTAACCCCCCCCCCCCCCCCCCCCGCTAATGTTTATTAGCTCACGTTAGCTATCAATCTAAAGCCAAAAATATTATCTTATCAAAGCAAACGGTCATGTTATACAATGTATGTTTAATTTCAGTAATTTGATAAGCGTATGACTAAGGTTTATCTTTGTACATTAGATTATTATTCATAGTCTTAAATTAGAAAATCATTAGAGATCGTTTACCTTAATACTTACCGAGATAGCGGGATAACCAAGTGGGATAAACAGAGCGCATGCGCATAACCATAGCGCATGCGCATTTAAAAGACAAAGTTTACAGGAAGTGCGTCATAATCGCGCATCTAGGACCCCGAGTCAATCTTGCAGCCCGAGTCGATCTGGTACCTACACCGGCACGGAAGGGATTAACTACCTTTAAATCGTGCCTGCAGTAAAGGCCGGTTTATGCAAACATATGCAACTATATGTTTTATGCAACTGTATGCCACCGTGGTATCTTTGTTTCATGCTAATAGTTACAAATTAATAATGCGCGCGATCGGGGTCCCGCCCTCTTTGTTATACGGTGGGGGGGAGACCTGGGACCGGACTACTTCGCGCGCTTTGATTCCGAACTGCAGTGGTGACAATATGAAACCTGAAACCTGTGAACTCCCTTAACATCATGAAAACAAAAAGAGGAGTGTTATGCACACATCTATATATGTTTTATGCAATGCTGTACGCTATCGTGGTCTCCTTGATTCACGTTGTAAACTACACATTACCAATCCCGCAGTCGGTGACTTGGCTGACGCCAGATCAGTTTAAGAGTTTACTGCTCACGTACATTCACTGTTCAAGCCGATCTGAGAGCTGCTAACATATTTGGCGGTGGTTTATTTTAGCCAGACATTACTAGTTGCACGCAGATGCACGATGCACTTAAGATCACAGTGAAATGAATGTAGTAGGCCTACTTGTATAATGCAATAATTAACAGTCATTGTCTCAATAATTTAATGATTTTTGTTATTTTCTTTGTATAGTACAGAAAATGCCAGGCGGGTCAACAGCTAGACAGTGCCCCCATTGCCAGGGGAAATCCAACTGTGGCAATAAAAGATGCACCAAGGTAAATATTGTACTGTAGTCTAATATACTGTCTGTTTTGTCTGACAATAAAAGTAGTTTGGAGAGTAGACATAAGTTACATACCAAAAACTCAGTTTTGTTGCACCTTAATTTTTTTTAATTATTTCTTATTTTGTTATTTCATAACATTTTACTTCCCGCATGATGGGAGACTATCTGTTGCAATTGGATGTTTGACTTTTGGCTTGTTTAAATAACACCCTATTACAAAGGTCTATTAAAGAAAATAAAATTGTTCTGTTGCAATAATGAATGCAAATTATTCGATTATCCATGTTTTGCATTAATATCCATGTTTTGCATTAACATTCAATTCAGTTTTACACCTCCTCAAAAGCAAGCAATAATGCATTATGTATCTAGCCAGGTAATGGGCATTCTTATATTTCATAATTTTTTTTATAGATATGGATAGTTTTAGTGAGTCCTATGGTTCTGTTTATTGGTTGTCCTAACTTGCTGTCTAGCACCCTGCCTATAATATTATTATCATTCCCCAGGGATACAGCTTATAACCTACCTGTTACTAATTTTTGTCATACCATGCTTTTGTGTCTCTCTCTCTCTTATTCAGTGTGGCAAACTTTTAGAACTAAAGTCAAGGCAGTCTGCCCGGATGAAAGGCTTCAGAGCCAGGGCCAAGGAATGGGCGGAGAAAACCAAAAAGTCCCGCAACCAAGCAAAAGTGTTTGATAACACAGCCCTGATGGTAACAAAAATGTTGTTTGTCTTTTGAAAAAAAGTAATTTACATTGTACAGGGAAGCATTAACTTTGGCAGTATCATGCAATTGTGTGTCATGACACACAAACATGTATGTCAACCCAAATGCATTTGCAATTTTTCAGACCGTAAGGAGCTATTTTATGTATAAATAGTAAAATATTACACAGAATTCGATCCTGCCTACTGTACAACTCCATTCAATAGAAAATGAATGACTGGCAGCAGCCACTGTCATGAAGCTTTTGGTGTGAACTCATAGTTCCAAGCTTTCTGTGGTCTTCTTTCACAACGTAGAACTTCACACTGAAGGCATGCTGCTATAGTGACTGACGCTATGCTACATTCCTGTCTGTGTTTCATAATAAACATCAGCTCACGCTTGACCAGTAAAATGCTTTTAATATAATGCTACAGCTGTAGCAAATGTTCAGTTTGCATCTGCAGTAACTTCACACTGGATCCTTGGAAATCTTTCTGAGCTAATATTCATATATTTGTATTAAGGTGGAGAAACTGAAGGCCCTGGGGTACTTTCCCTTATTTATGTGGGGAAAGTACACACCAAGGACCAATAAATGGTCTGCTCAGCTGCAGTGCCCATACGAGCTGCCGCCAATGGCACATGCCGTCCTGGAGAGGATGATGTGCCTTTTTGAAGGCATGCTTGAAGGTATGACACAACAAAATAGCAATACTGCCTCTGTAATAAAATACATTTCAGTGCAGACCATGACCCCTTGTTTACCTACATTTTAAACCATGTACTACATCCCAAATGTTTTGATTGGTTGTTGTTTTTTCAAAGCATGGCAGCCTGACCAAATGGGGCAGCAAGAGAGGACAGAGGATGGCCAAAGAGAACAGGGTGAGGGAGGTGAAGTTGTAGAGGCGGAGGAGAGGAGGGATGAGGAAGAGATGGAGACAGAGGTAGAGAGAGAAGAGCATGAAGTGATGGAGAAAGGAGAGGTGGAGAAAGAGGGGGAGATAGAAACCATGACGAGAGATGAGAAGGAGGGAGAGCAAGAAGAGGAAGAAGTGACGGATAAAGGAGAGTTGGAGAAGACAGGTGTAGAAATGGAGAATAAAAGGGATGCAGACAAACAGAAGAAGAAGAATAGGGCAGCAAATGGGTAAGTGACAATACAAATTAGAAGATGCTGAGCAATAAGGGCAATCTTGACCTACTAGAATATGAGATACAGAATAGCAACAAAAGTCTCAGTGTACAGCAGCAGCACACCAAACTAACCTGACAAGCAAGATGACATTGTCTGAGTTGCTCTTTATGTACTTTTTCTTACAACTTGTAATTATTTGCATGGCAGTGGTTTGGCACTCGGAGTGCCTTATACTGGCTTGCAAGGAAAGCACCACACACCTCTATTACAATGTACACTTTTTTGTGTCTCTATACAGGAAGCCAGCAGTCAAAATATTGGCCAAGGCGAAACGACCTACGAACAAGGAAGATGGTATGAATAAAAAAAAATCCAAATCCTTAACTAATCCCACCGACACCACCACACCCTAGCAAAGATCTTTAGGTTTTGCAGGCACTAGTGTGGTAAAACACTACCGCTATGGTCCAAAGGGTCACTTAAATCAACAACTGAAAGCTCCTCGTAGCCACTTTAAAGTCTAAAGGCAGGATTCGCAAAGGAAGGAATGTATTATTATAACTAGATATCATTTTAATATCATTTAGAGCTCACTGTTTTGAGGAGAGAGAAAGTGAGTGTGAAATTGCGACAAGATATTAACACAAATCTGGTGGTGTAGTGGTTTGACCGCCTCCCCCACCCCGCCCACAAGCAACCTTCTTTTAGATTTGCCCCTTACATTTCAAATAGGAATATTGACTGCCTTTTCTGTCTCCAGGGGCCTATTTCAGGTAGCTGGTTTTGAGGCAACCCAGAGTTTGTTCGCTCTGAGTTAGTGGAAACTCTCGGTTTTCCGTTTCAAGAAGCAGGTTCAGCGCAATCGAGAGTCAGTTACTGCGGCAACATACGCCGTGGGTCTAACCTGCTGGATAGGTGGTTAGACCTACCCTGAGTTTGTTTTCACTTTACGCTGCAGCTCCGACTGAAGAAAGAGTCACTGTCACAACGCATCCCTGTACAGTTTAAAGCAAAATCACTCCATAGAAATCTCCATCGGGATGTTTTTATCATTTCCTGATGATTTTACGTTTGATCGATCATTTGATCAGTAGCCTTGTTCTCAGCCCTCGTTCGTTCATATGCGGCCACCTTACACATCGTGACATGCTTTACATTCAGATTAATAAACCTATTGTATTGTATGTATCTCGTTATTTATTTTTACCATTATCAGTAGTTTTTTAACATCTGTGCCACTGAACATAGGCTATTTATGTCAGGTTGAAATGTAATTCTGCGGCTGCACGCGATCGTTATTGTTCACTTGTGTCATCCCAAAGTCACAGACAAGCCTCGTTAAATAGCCCAATATGAATATAGAAATAATATAATAATTTAAACTGTGATCACTAGAGGACAAGGGACCTGGTAATAAAACAATCAGGATCTACAATGGAAACTGTCACCTTATGTGTCAAACGTTAATATCTTTCACTCCCCATTTAAAAGAAGCGACAGTCTGTTTACTGCACAGTAGGCCTATTATAGCTTGCCTACATATTAGGCTACAGCGAATATAAAACACTGTCAGCAGTGCTGTGCAGCGGCAGCTTGATAATTTTGTTGCTGCTGATATGCGTAACTTAATTCTTAAAATAGACTTGCTTCTCAATGATGCTCTTGACAAAAAACGTTTGCACCGTTTTTTTCTGAATTGCCGAAGTGATTAGATCAGAGTTATGAGACTATCCCTGTTCATTCTTCTCCATAAGCTCATAAGTTAATATTTCTTACTCTAGTGGGAGGAGCGGAGAAGATTTTTTTTTCTTTTTTGAGAAGTGGAGAAGTGGGAGGATCAAACATTTGTTTCTCCTGTTTCCATGGTGAATCATGTTATCAGCGATCCATTGACGATGGCTTTTATGCACACGCTCCACCCAGAGTGAACACGCTCAGAGTTGATTAACCCAACGCTGATCCACTGTTCTGAAACCGAAAACCCAGAGTTTCTCGTCAACCCTGCGCTCTGAGTTGACCAACTCAGAGCGCAGGATTAAACCCTGAGTATGTAAAACCAGCTACCTGAAATAGGCCCCTGGATACATTCATCACTTGCAGTTTGCAATTCAAGTTTCTCCCTCTGCGAGTCTGTAGTTTAGTAAAAGGGCAATACTTTAAAAAACGTTTGGTTAGCACAATATAATACAGGTAAGCTCCAAGTGATTATAAAATGTACTCTCTGGTGATTCCCACCTCCTTTGTGTATTTTGTTGTACTACTGTTATATGTGTTTTTTTTTTTTTTTTTTTTATTACAGATTGCCCGTTTCACAGCCTAGACATTTTCCCTGTTCAATGTGTAGCGAAGACACGTGAGAGAAAGGTAAGTAGGATGTGAGAACATTCCAGTTGAACTGTTGGTGCAGTAATTTAACAATAAAATAAAAAACAATGATGTGGTGATAGTATTGTGAGGTTTCTGGAGTAGTAATGTTGTGTGTGTGTGTGTGTGTGTGTGTGTGTGTGTGTGTGTGTGTGTGTGTGTGTGTGTGTGTGTGTGTGTGTGTGTGTGTGTGTGTGTGTGTGTGTGTGTGTGTGTGTGTGTGTCTTATACCCTCTACCCAAGGGCTGCAAAGAGGTACTGGTCCATTGGCTCCCATGCCCCTCATGGTAACTTCAGCTTAATTGTTTTTCTGACGTGTTTTTTTTTTAAAGAGACAGTTCGACCGAGTTAGGAAACTTGTCAAATTTAAAATAAATTAGGAGCTATTTCAGTTTAGGTTGGAAGCACCTGCTAATGTTTGTTTTTAATGATTTTATGATGATTTTATGCTCTGTAAGGTGACCTTGGGTGCCTTGAAAGGCGCCTATAAATTAAATGTATTATTATTATTATTATTGCTACTGATACTCAATTATGATGGTCTAAAGAATATCCATGTTGTGTGAGAGATTTAACTTTTTCGTGAGGTTAAGCTATGTTGCATATCTGCATGACTCACAGTAGATTTAGATTGGAAATATGAGGCATGATAAAATATTGTAGATGAAACTGACAAAAAAGTGTAACTACAAAATTATGAAGACTGTCATTTGTAATGAGAATTCCAGGATTACATGATACTGATAACCCCATTCATAATTTTCCCACCATAGCTCAGAACATATTTTAGGATTGCATCATTTTAAAAAAAATTACCAGGATTTACAATGGTAAATGATGAAAGTATCCTTAAAAATGACATGTTTCGGAAATCGAAAACTGAATTACTCTTTTGTTTTGTGGTTTGTTTCAGCCAAAAGACCTGGCCCCCATCTTGGGAACCCCAGGAGAATATTACCATGACCGTGTCATAAGGCTGCTATATATTGGTTAAAATCTTTATTGAACATGTTAAAAATAAAAAATAAATTTGTCGTAATACAGTGTAGTTTTTTATCGGTTCTTATTGATGGTTTTTTGAATATACAGGTTCCTCTTAGCTTGTATTTGCTCTCTCTCAGTTGGAACAACTCCTGGATGCCATGAGGCAGTTGATGATTATTTGCTTTAAACATTATTTGAATAGTTTTATAGTCAATCAAATCTGGAAATGTAAGTGGTTTTAGTTCAACAAATAATGGATTTGTTGGTTCTCTGTAAGCGGTTTTATGTATAATTCGTATAGCTCTTTTTTGCAGGATGAAAATTGGATGTGTATTTGTGTTGTATGTGTTCCCCCATATTTCCACACAGTAGGTCATGTGAGGAAGTATGAAGGAGCAGTACTATGTATACAGGGAGGTTTTATTCAGTAGGTCTTTGGTTTTATTCAGTATTGCTATTGATTTTGATATATTTGCTATAATATAATGTATGTGAGTTTTCCAACTTAATTTGTTGTCAATTAATACTCCCAGAAACTTTATTTCAGATACTCTTTCTAGTTCTATGCCATTTATCATGAGTTTCTTTTCTGTGTTGGTTGGTCTATTCCCAAAAATTATAAATTTAGTTTTACTTAGATAGATTCAATGTGAGATTATTTTCATCAAACCAGATCTTCATCCTGTTCAATTCCTTTTACATAGTATCCAGAAGCTGTTCCAAGTTGTCTCCACAGCAGAGTAAATTTGTGTCAGATTGTTGTTAATAAAAAGTATTTGATTATAAATCTCTGTTTCATCGTTTGCTCAATATGGCTAGGTGTTGACAATGTCCACGCTCTAATCATGACAATGTCTAATCATCTAATCATAACCCTGTACATTTATTTTCACAGTCTGCTTTTAAGTGTTTATCTTTGTTGAAATACCGTCAGTTGTTTATTGGCAATGTGGACACTGAAAAGTCATAAAGGTAGAGCAATACTGAAATTAATGAAAACTTTGTACAAAAAATATTTTTTTTAATAACTGAAAGTATGATATATTTTTTGAGATAATGTTTGACTGATGTGTTGTCCCTGATGATTCTCAACATTTTTTTCTCCATTAAATGTTTTTTTTTTTGCTGGGAATTTTTGGCAGAGGATGTCACTATGACTATGGACTGTGAAGCACAGAGGCAAATGGCCATTTGATTGATTGATTGATTGATATTCAGCTACATAAAAACCGAGTTTATTGTATGTAGCTGAAGATGAAAAGGCTAGCATACTGAATACCCGACTTTGTTAATTCAAGTAGGCCTACAGATTTACTGCAGGAAGCTAGGCTTTATGTGTGCCCTTAGTCTCTTTAGCGACGTGCTTTTGCTGACCAGAACAAAACATAATTAAGGCTATTGATTTAGGACGGAAGGTACAGTATCCCATCAGAAGTCTCATGATTGACAGAGATGTGTGTAATAGTTAGGCGTATGTAAACAGATGTGTTTTTATAGACACAACACGTAGGCTATTAATTTAAAGAGGGCATGGCGTATCACGTTGAGTTTTTGCCCTTGTTGGCTACCGTACACTAGTCTACTTCATAGATGTCGCATATATGTGGCCAAGCCGCAGAGACAATCAGCGCTTCAACCAGCGCTTTTTATATAGGCTAGCCTACTATCTATGGCTCCAACATTAATAAACAAATGCATTAACGTATACAAATAAAGTTGATACTAACGTATGTTACTCTCCCAATCAATTTCAGAATGAAAATGCGTTTGGGTAACTCTAGAAATATGTGCTTACATCTTTCTTTGAATAGTTAGGCTATCCACGGTTTTATCCGTTGCCATGATGTTGTTATGGACGCTGAAATTACTTGCATGTGGTTTTCACTTCCAACCCAAAAACAGGAACACTTCCTTATAACGCAATATGTAACGGGAGGTCCACAGTTTTCATTCAATACTGAGAAAATCAAGTTTGATTTGTTTTACTCTTGCCAATTTAGAAGTAGGCTAGTTGCCACATGGGTCCCGACCAGGAGCAGTGTGGGCTACCTACGCTCTACTGCCAGAGGGCATGAGGAATCTCCGCGAGCCAGCAGACAACTACCGCGGAGCGTGGTTGAGGCGGAACTAGCGCGTTCGGCGACGGTTTTAACACTTCTGTCTGAAATATCTAGAAGTCGACAACATATTAAACTTGTGTGAAGTGAGATCGAATTGTTTAAGTGTAATAATGAGATCGGCTTCCCTAAATATGTCACATATGATCCAATAAATCTATGTTTTCGCAACCCTAATCTGCAAACTGCCAGAACTACGAACCCAAATACTCGATTTCTACAATACCAGCCAATATGTCTGGAAGAAAACAAATATTTGTACTGATTTTCAACTTTGATCTGCTTGTTGCAGCGTATTTAAAAGTTCGGCTTTAACCTACAGTTTATGTCAATAACAGATAAGTTATATCCGACCCTAACCCTAACCCTAGCTTGAAAACAAGAAGAACTACAACTATGGCTAACTACAGTATTAGAGTCAATGACGCATCTCTGGGAAATGTAGTTTTTAAAAAACATTTTGAGTTTTTTCAACCATTGGAACTTTACAATACCAAATTTAGGGTGCTGTGAGGTGTTTCATGTGATGCTTTACACATTTATGTAATCAGATTATAACTATCTTATAATTAAATGGTTGAAATGTAATTTCAACCCACATTTTATTTTGTCCCTAGTTGTCTATTTTATCACATGATAGCCTACGCCTGGTGTTTTCTATAGATGTTAGTCCCATGTCTCTACCACCTTTCGTTGCTGAGTTATGAGCCTTCAAGCATGCACAAAGGTCAAGGTTCAAAGGTCTGTATTTCTGAGTAGGAGCATAGTAGAATCTTCACCCTGACATAATGTTACATTGTAGGTCAAGACCTTTCCAACGATACATTTTGTTAACCTCAAAGACAAAGATTTCAAAATTTCAACTTTCATTGACACACCATGTCAAGGCTAGTTAAAGCACGCTTGAGACACTGTGTGTGTGTGTTTCCATGAAATTAGAAATATTTTCAATACATAGAGCTGATAGATGTTAGATAGTGTAGATAGATAGATAGATAGATAGATAGATAGATAGATAGATAGATAGATAGATAGATAGATAGATAGATAGATAGATAGATAGATAGATAGATAGATAGATAGATAGATATAGATAGATAGATAGATAGATATTATTCTGTCCCCTGTCAGATTATCACCCCCAAACCCTTGATGGTTTGTGAGACATGTTTCCTGTTTTGAAATACGGAGGTGAAGGGGATGATGTGGCCCTTTTTTAATTCACCGCCAATGTAGGGGAATGATGTCTAATGTCTCATTTGGCTTTATTTGTAGGCTATTTATATATTTTAAGATTTTACTTAAACATTAGAGGGACAAAGAAAAGGATGAGAGCTGTAGCTGGCCAGCACAGTATTGCAGCTGGAAACATGGAAAGAGCTCAAGCAGAGAAAGCCATATGAAAGTATAGGCTAATAGGCCTAGCCTACACTGTAGACTTGATTCATGTTTAGCTGCTCACATCCCAAACAGCCTATATCAATTATCACTTTTTTCTTTTCTTAAAATAAGCATTCTTATTGACACTTTATTTTATACATGTGGATTTTGTGACATGATAATAATAAAAATAATGGATTGGATTTATTTAGCGCTTTTCTAGGCACTCAAAGCCCTTAACAGAGTAGCAGGTTTTCATTCTTTCACAGACAGTCATACCGGTGGATAGTAGCCTCAGCTGCCCTGGGACAGACTGACGGAATGTATGATTTTAGGAAATGTCAATGTGTGAAGTGACGGTGTTTGTCTAATTTTGTTTTATTGCTTAGGCCTTAGCTTGTCCTTTACATGGAAAGAGCGAAATGGTCCATGATGAAAATGAACACAGAGACAGACAACTCAGGATGTTGACAGGATGGCTACATATAATACATTTTTAAATTCCTCTTTTATAGGTCTCATTATTGTATGTACATTACATGTATGTTATGCCATCAGTTATTATTGAGTATAGGCTACATTATATATGAACTAAGTTTATTATTATTATTTAATAGGCTACATTCAGACACATAGGCACGAAATGGCACAGAGGAGACACAATTTTATAGGCCTGAATGTAACTTTAAAAGATTAGGGATATAAATACAAAATCCTATCATGGTAATTCACTTCCTGTAGGCGCATTTACCTCACTCTGGAAGTGACGTAAATAACTTTTTTAAATTTTCATTTAGAAGCATATTCATTGTCCAAATTATTGAGTTAATCAAGTCAAAAAGTGAAGTTTAATAATAACAATCTTACTTTTTTTAAATAACTGGGGGAAGCAAAATTAAGTGACTACTTTAAGGTTCTAGGCTTAACAGCCTCAGATGTGTGTACTGGTGTAATATCACATTCACATCTATTTAAGTAAGCTATTGTATCAAAGTACTGTAAGAGCACGAGCAGTATAAAAATCAGCAACCAATTTTACAAGAGCTTCCAGAACTTAGGAAACAAGCATTTATTCTGATTCATGGAAACACACATGAGTAAACATACAACATTAAGGACAATGTATAACTATTGGTTCAAATAACAAGAAATGTGATACTTGCAAAACATAAATAATTATAATCTCTTGTTATGGCTAAAATAAAAAAACAATATGCTTATTTTATTGCCATAAAAAGTAAGCAACTGCGTATTTACAATTTCAATATTCACAAGTATATTCATAAGTAGACACCAAAACAACATTAAGGGTGTATTCACACTGGGAAAGTCCGCTAGTTCACTTGCTTTGGTCCAGACCATATAGAGTTTAGATTTTTTTAATTTGGTGTGGTCCACTTTCGTATTGCCCCTTTTGCAAGTGAACCAGCATTAAGAAGCAAAACCACACGTGATCTGAGGTCATTCATTCATTGGACAGACAAGCAGGAAAAACAAAGTAAAAACTGCGAAATATATGATATGGGGTTAAAAATAATAAATAAATAGGCCTACATCTAGCCTATAAATAAAATAAAAAAAAATCAAATTATTGTTGCTTCATATGGTTATAATATGTAGGCCTGTGTCAATGTGTGGCTTGTAGTCTACGATATGAAACATAATATTTACTGTATTTTTGCTGCTGGACGCGCGGCTCGCGAGGAATAGGCTCAAGCTGACACACAGCTGATTTAGCCGTGTGTCAGCTGGGTGTGAGTTCGGCGCGGCGCGGCACAGCTCCAAACTGACACAGGGATAGTAGCCTATTGACGGTCCCGTAACATGGGATGCAAAATAAAAACACGCACTTTATACAAAGCACAGCGTGAACCTGTTGTCACTGTGTGATGGAGACGCTCCCCTCTCCTTTATCTGATCACTGAACACATCAGCATGTTTACGCGTCCTGTCTTTCAAATGTAATATATTCGCTCGGGGCTCCCGGTCAAACCACAACTAATCTTCCTAAGAATGGCGACAACAACACTTTCCTATAATGTGAAGCTGACAGCGATTTATTAAAAAAGAAAAGGCACAGTGCTTCCTGCAATTGGGCCGGATCGAGTCCGGCCAAATTCACACCAAAAACGAACTGCAGCAGAGTGCGTTTTGAAGCGCATCGAGACTACCTCTTCACCTGGGTCTCGGAGCGTTTGTTTGGTCCGCCCCCGAGTGCGATTGCTGTATTCACACCTGTCTGAAAGATGCGCACCGAAGGCGGAAGTGCACCTGAGTTCGTTTCAACTGAACTAAACACGGCATGTGTGAATACACCCTTAAACACCAAATACATTTTCTGAACAAAACAATGAATTAAAAAAGGGATTGTCAGGTCTGCGGGACTTCCAAAGGTGTAGCCTATTTTCCTTAAAGGGCAGCGCTCAAAGAGCCGAATTTAAGCTCAAACTCTGGAACAAAAACTGGTCGGAGCAGGTTAACCTTGCAGCCTAAAAACCTATATAAATAACAGGCTATGTATTAATTTAGGCCCCTACACCTCCTCTCCATCATCCTCATCCTCCGAGCTGTCATTACTTTGCGAGTCCATGTCTTCCTCCAGTTCTCCCTCCTCCTCTTCCACCAGTCTGAGACCTGGTTCGAGAATGCCTCTGTAGGCGCCTGCAACAGTTCTCTGTTTAAGCTTTAGGTCCTTCAACCTTCTCTGAAGGACACTGATGAGGCCTTTGGACCCCTTCTCTGTGAAGCCATTCGGATAGCCTATAAGTAACAGAATCCACACATAGAGGGTTAACTACAGTAATGTAAATACTGTCACACTAAACATTGAAATTTAAATAACAAAACAATTGTACATTATGTTTTTTCTGTAAATAATCATCTAAGAAGTACATTTTGCCTTAGTTCTTGAGCCTATACTTGTCTGAAAGTTGTTTAATCTATAAATTGTTATGTGCATAGAGCCAGTCAGTTTAATATACACCTACTTCCTGTCTGTATGCTCACTGAAATAGTGGCCATCAGGGACTGGACTTTGGTGCATGAATCCTTGAGGTACTGACAGTGTTGCATCATCTCCTTCACCAAGATCTCCTTTTCCTCTTCCAGTCTTGAAGCCAGCATATACTGGTCAAACAGCTTCTTCTTCGTCAGGATGTCAACACCGTCTGTGAAGCAGTTAAAACATTACACACTGATGAACATAGTTGTTGAACATTTGTAAATGCATACTAAAAGTTAATAATTGATAAAAAAAACCTTTGTTCTGCTCCTGCCATGGCCAGATCATGCGCTCATCAGCCTTGTTGGAGAGGTTCTGCACAACAGAGCTGGTATCCACCAGGTCCACATCAGGCTTATGGTTGTACCGATCGATCTCCTCTAGCAACCGTTTCTTCTCCTGGGCTATCTTCTGTGTGATTTTCTGACGCCTTTTGTTGCGATCTGTATTAGTAGTAAAAAAAAATTTGTATTAAAAAAGAGCTACAATGGCATTTTTTTAACAGAACCAGTTAAAGTTCCATCTTCATCTGTTGTGTTTACACTTGACACACCATTATGTATGTAGAGGAAGTGCTTCTTGTGCCGTATGCTCACAAAGAGCGATTCGATCGAGATCTGCAGACCCCGAACAGCATCAACACTAGCAGTTGCACTTCCTAAATGAAAGATAAAAAACAAAGCAAAATGTTTCAAACCCACTTAAATTCTTCAACGCAAATAGTACGTTGACAGGCACATTTTAGGTGAATGTCTAATTAAGACAGGAATGTGTCTTTTGTATGATTGGTTATTTTTATACCTTACATTATATTTTAATATTTCTGAAAGAAAGTATACTTTTTTTAAATAGTCAAATTACCAATTCAAGAACTCAGACAAATATTGCACATCCCCATACCATATTAACATTATTGTAAGCTACAACTACATGTATTGCTACCAAATAACTATAACAGTGTTCATGTATTAAACATCTTTCTCACCGCTACTGGCCCACTGCTTGACATCAACCACCCACTGTTTTAGCATGCCATCACAGCAATGCATCTGGTCCTGCAGCTTTTTCAGGTTCTCAGAGACTTCCCAGGTCTTTTCCACTGTCTGCAAAAAAAGAATACAGAATGTAAATAGAAACAAAGAGTATGTATACTTCTGTTTGATAAAATCAAAATATACATTCATAGCAGTAGTCCTGCACAACTACTATGTCAACATAGAGGTAACAGTGTGATGTATGTTGGGTGGACATTTAGTTGAAATTCAGTGCTCACAGTTGTTAATCCTTTTGCAAAACATACCTTTTTAAATCTTGAAGACAAGGCAATGTGAAGGCCATTCTCTTTACGCTGATTCCACCCCATGGCATGGACAGTAAGCATGTCACTTCTTACTATACAGAACAATACAAAATCAAAATCTGTAAAATGTTAAATGTCTCAAACTTTCAAACTAACATTGGATTAAACAATCTTACAAACCTGACTTGGCCATGTACTTGGTGGTCAGGGCACATCTTGAGAGGAAGCTGTTGACCTGCTCAACTTCTTCACCAAGAGTGGTGCCGACACCATCCTGATTTCTTGCACTCCAAAGAATCTACGGGAAACAGTAGAAATGGTTTAACAGTGGGAATACCAAGGTGATACATTTTGATGCATAACCATGATTCAAAAACGGTAGCGGACAGCAAATATGGGTTGAAACACACTCCTGTGTTTTGGTTTGGGTCAGATGATACATTTGGGTTGTAGTTATTGTCAACAATTGTGGATTTTACTGTTTTGCTACATCATACTGTACAATGTTATGGTCAATTAGTTAAAAGCTTCACCTCGCATTTGGTATTGTGGGCTTTGGCGTGCATCACAGACAGGCAATGTCTCATTTGTTGAAGAGGTTGCAGATGAGTCAGTGCCTCTGAAACCTTATCCATATATGGCACATATCGGCAGGTCACGTCCATGGCCAAAAACTTTGCGCTCTGGAATGCTTTTTGGAGAAACATTGGATATGCAAAGATTTCTCCTCGATACATATTGAGACCTTTTGGAAAAAAATAAAAAGTAGAGAGCACATGAACACCAAAGAGGCTTTAGAAAACATATTTTAGAATTTAAATTTAATAAGATCAATAAAAACCTTTGAGGAGGAATCCATGCCGACACACCGCTACTTCTACGCCTTCTTCATCGAGCTTGTTGTTCTGTCTAGATGTTTCTCTAGCTGCTGTCCAGTGGGTTTCTCCGCACATTGCTTTTCCTGAATTCTACACAAGTAAATAATTTGAACATATCAGTAGTTAAGTAATAGACACTATATAGCAGGATTGCAAAGTCAAACACACCAACTATCACAGTCAAGATTTTGTCTCGGATTGCATGACCCATTTTTCCCATTCTAACTCTATGATGGATAACAATAATGTGATTTCTTTAAGCCATAAAACTAAAGATACATTTTGCTCAGCTTGATTTAAAACTTACACTCTTGACAGCCCCCCGGACCTCCTCAACAAAAGTAGATACTTCCAAGTCATTGGCCAAAAACACACCATCGAAGAACCCAGGTTCTTCCCTCCTACAAGAAAAAATAATTATGAATAATGACTGATGTAAAACAAGTTTTTGCAAACATACAGATATTATATTAAACAGTTCAATTTCAAATGACAAAATAAGAACTGCACTATAATGGTATATAGCCAGGGCATATTATATCATATTATTTTTTTAACATGCATAAAAACGTACTGGTTTGTTTTTTGGAACCTGTAGAGTTTCCTGTTGCCATCAACTGAAACAGCAACCATTTCAGGGCTACATGCTGGACAGGTGAATGGATCCTTCCCCAGAAGTTTGCTTTCTTCAGACTTGCAGTACACGTATTGCAGGAAGCTCCTCTGAAAAGCATCTGCATTCACGTTTCCGGTCTGAAATGAACGAATCATAGTACAGATTTCTATGACAATAATCTGATTGACCATCAAGTTACAGCCATTTGTGGACCCTGGACTTCATATTTGCAAAAACCTAATCTATGTCCAACTAAATCCCTCCTTTGGCCATACTTTCCACCCTAATGATACTAATTACAATTATAAAAGTCACATTTTGACTCACTCGTCCAAACTCCTTGGTTCTGTGGTCCAACATTGCAGTGAAGGCCTGTCTGGACATTCCTGGAGCTGCAGTCTTCATTGCCTCAAATGAACTGAACAGATCCTGGTGGAAAAGCGTCTGTGCTTGCATGGTAGCAGGCCAGTACCCACTCCTGACAAAGTCAGAGACCTCTGGACCCCACTGCTTACTGCAATGTCGGCATGTAAGGACTGGAACACTTAGATCATACCGGCCTGAGAGCATGTGAAAGAAAAATAATAAACATGGAACTATAAAAATTTGTTAGAATAGTTAATATTTCACGCAATCCTACCATTTATGCAAACCAGTATCACAGATCTTCCAGCTGAGATGGCAACATCACTTCTTTCACAAGAACAGATGTTCTGGGGAAAGGCAGTAGGCAGGAAACAATCTGGAAGGACAATCAGGAAGAAATGTAGGAATGTTTGGGTCGCAACATGTACTTTGAAAAAGTATTTCAAGAGGTGATTATATTGTCTGGGAAGGAAAAATAAGAGCCATTTGATTAAAAAAGAGACACTCACCTTGTTTACTGACAATGTACCTGCCATCAACAAGTTTCACAGACTCCGTTGGAGGAATGTACTGTAAAAATCCAGCCATGGTGGTTTGCCTACTGTGCAGAGTGTGGTGTTTATGTGCCAATTGATCACACTCTGCACAAAACCACTCTAAGGGCATACATTCCCCACAACGGATGACTGCGTCCCTCGTTTGACAGTGGTTACATGTCACCTGGTAGAGGGTTTGAGCTGACAGCAAGTTGTCAATGTTATGTGGCCTCGCCTGTTGCCAACACTGTTGGACCTCCTTTTGTCTCCTGCTCCAACTGGATGGTGGCTGCTGACCCACGTCTTCCTCCTCAATACTCTCAGAGTCCTGAAGAAGGTCCTTCAGCCTCTGCATATTGAAATCTTCAAAGAGAGGAATAAATACAAAAACATGGATAGTTACTCAATTAGCTACATCGGAAAATCATTATCGCATAACATCACCAAGATGCATTTGTACTGAGGCTTCCTTTTTACTTAACTATTTAAATCAAGCATACCTTAATTTCAAAATGAGTTTGTCTACCTACCCGGATCTCGGGAGCTTGGACATGCTGAAGAAGAACTAGCGCATGGACGTGTGCCAACTGTTTGGAAGTAAGAATCACATCAACAACATTAGACCCATTATAATCAAACTCTTTCTGGCGTAAAAGAAGTGTGTAAATTGGGCTTCAATTGCGCATTTATAGGTGAACCTGACTGCCAAGTGAACCCAATCACATACTATGCTAAGTCCATAGTTTGAGGAGTAGGCTAGGGACCAATTTAGTGTTATGTAACAGCAACTAACGACTAACAAGTTACTTTTGGCAAGGAGTAATAAGTAAAGTTATAATATTACTTATTAAAAGGGAAATAAGTAGTGAGTAATGTATTACTTTATTTGAGTAACTAGCCCAACACTGAATTCAATCTACATTAGTTTTATGGTTTTTGCCTTCAGTCCCCTGATAATGTTCAAATATATAACCATATGTCAGTGGTATACACTGCTATCAAGCCAGTACCTACTACAAAATCCCATCACTCTTCACACATATTCACTGAAATTAATTTTATACGATGGACACTAACCAGCAGATGATCCCCTTTTCCTCCGTTTGCTGCTGTACACCCGCTGCCCATCGAGGTCCCTCTTCCACCAGGTCACATCGGATTTCCCTGTGACAGGCTTCTGAATCTCCGTTTTGGATTTCTATATTTCATTCAACAACATTAAAAGACGGTAATAATAACAAATTGGAGTATATATGATGTATTTCTGTAAAACAAGGATGTAACTTGCCTGTAAATCTTGAAGAAAAGCATCTCCTAGCAGAAGAAGTGCTTCTAATTTTTTTCCGTTTCCACTTGACATTGTACTGGGGGAAAAAAGGTATTAGTTACATCCATAGTGCATATATATATATAGTTTTATATCTGACATCAACCCCAACTTTCTGATAATCCACATCATAGATATGAGTAGGTTGTTGTTTCAATTATTGATAATTAGTGTGAATGCTGGAGCATTCCAGCATTATTTGTAAAATACAATTAGGCCTACTACATTTATTTCACTGTGTATGTAGACTTGATCGTAAGAGCATCGTGCATCTGCGTGCAACTAGTAATGTCTGGCTAAAATAAACCACCGCCAAATATGTTAGCAGCTCTCAGATCGGCTTGAACAGTGAATGTACGTGAGCAGTAAACTCTTAAACTGATCTGGCGTCAGCCAAGTCACCGACTGCGGGATTGGTAATGTGTAGTTTACAACGTGAATCAAGGAGACCACGATAGCGTACAGCATTGCATAAAACATATATAGATGTGTGCATAACACTCCTCTTTTTGTTTTCATGATGTTAAGGGAGTTCACAGGTTTCAGGTTTCATATTGTCACCACTGCAGTTCCGAATCAAAGCGCGCGAAGTAGTCCGGTCCCAGGTCTCCCCCCCACCGTATAACAAAGAGGGCGGGACCCCGATCGCGCGCATTATTAATTTGTAACTATTAGCATGAAACAAAGATACTACGGTGGCATACAGTTGCATAAAACATATAGTTGCATATGTTTGCATAAACCGGCCTTTACTGCAGGCACGATTTAAAGGTAGTTAATCCCTTCCGTGCCGGCCGGGTGTATGGCGCTGTCACTGACAGCATCATATTGACAGTCGTGTCAAATCACGATAAGGACTATTTATTTAGGCTACTTTAAACTGCAACAGGACTGGATAAAATAATTAAGATGTGACTAGGTAAAGTAACATCAGAAATAAGTAGCTGATATTACCGGTGATGCTGCGGTCGTTTCTCCTTACCTACTTCTTGCAGATGTCCAGCGTTGAATGGACTGAGCCTCGCTGGTGACGTCGGGATGGGTATAAAGTGATGCGTGTTATTTGTACGCATCTGCCCTCCACATAAATCAATGATGGGTTTTGAGTATCGTATGCACGCGAAATTGGCATTTGGCGTATGTACTGCACGCGTTTTGAAAGTGTAAAACCGTGCGATTTGTACGCATATTGGAGAGACTGGGTTGATTTTAAAATGATAATGAGCCCTTGCTCTACCAACTGTCCCTGCAAGTCCCTGGTTGATAAAATAGATAGTCTCTCTACAAATACATGTAGCCTATGTGTTTATTGAGGGATGAGCGCACTCACACTCATTGTTGATAGGAGTAATGGGTAAGGGGGGGTATTGACTGGAGGTTTTCAGGGGCCCAGCCATTTGTGTCGGTGGGCCTGGCTGCAGGTGAGGCGGAGGACCGCGGGAGTATCGATGTGCCCGTGCTCGGCCTCGAGAGCGTTCCACATGCCGGGTCATGTATTGTAAACACACACACACCCACACGCACACTCACACACACACACACACACGCACACACACGCACACACACACGCACACACACACGCACACACACACGCACACACACGCACACACACACACACAAGACGGGTCATTGTGGAATGATCCGTCCCGGCTGGTTGGTCGATTAGCCAGGTTTCTGAAAAACTGGTCAGACCTGGCTGGCCGTGTCAACCTGAAGACTTATGTCAAAGCCTTTAGAAGTTATTGTCCCCAAATGTAAGGCTTCGGGGGGGAGTTTGGGACACAGGTGCGGACCAAGGGGTTTCTAAAAGTTATCCCCGGAGGGATAACCTCGCAACGCGACACTGGGAGGGGGGAGAAACCAAAAAGCACAAAGTTGTGGCCCTGCAAGTTGTGCAGGGCCACACAGGCTACCTTTTAATAATGAAAACTAAAACAAGAACAAAACCACCGCTGCCAAGCAGCTGAACGGACACACACACAAAACAGAAGATTTTGAAACACAGGGAGTAAATGGTAAATGGTAAATGGACTTGTATAGCGCTATATCTCCGTTTATCACAGACTCAAAGCGCTTTACATTGTTTTTTGTACACATTCACCCAGTCACACACACATTCATACACCGATAGCAGCAGCTACCACACAGGGTAGGCTTAGCACTAGGGTGCTAAGCTAACTAAGCTAACTATCGGGAGCAATTCGGGGTTCAGTGTCTTGCCCAGGGACACTTCGACATGTGGCGGGGAGACGGGGGATCGAACCTCCGACCCTGCACACCAGAGGCGAACTCCCTACCCACTTCGCCACTGCCGCCCCAAGGAGCACTCAGAGACAACCTCTCACTACCTCTTAAGGTGAGATAAGGAGCAGCACAGAGCACTGGGATCTCAGGGCATATATCATCTCCTCACACCTGGGTCCAATCAGCCAATCAGTGCCACACACCAGATTGCAGTGAGGGAATCAGTCACCGTTCTCACGGAGAACCTTCCGTTTCCTCACACCAAAGGGAAATTATTTTTCCTTCTTTTAAACCTGTCAGGACAATGACAGAGTAACTAGCCTGTCCTGTTTATAAGAATGTAGAAGAACTGCAAAAGGTTCCCAACCTGTTTTTTCAGACACAAGTAGCAGGTCCATGGTGGGCGTGTCGGGATCGCGCATCACTATAAAGTGGACGAGTGTCCGACACACATCTCACCTGTCTTCACTCCTTCACCGTGAACTGACCGAAGCATCGAGCAGCAGAACGTTGGACCAGATTTTGAGCAGAAAAACAACTTGAATCTGCGAAAATACAGGTAAGAAAAGTGTGTGGCACAGCTCTATATTGTCTCTTAGCCTGTATTTTATTTTAGCCGATAGTAGCTTGTCTATTAACTCAAAGTTTGCCACTAACTTGAAACTTTTTATTTTGCTGTCTTTTACTGCCTTATAAAAGTAATTTATTTTCATTTGTAACAATGTTAATGTTAAGCATATTAGCATTATTTTCTGTTTTTCTTATAACCTGTAGCCTAACCTTTTATATGCGTGTTTTTACTGCCTTATAGATGCAATTTCTTATCGTTTTAGACCTTTTTTATTATCTCTTAAATGCAATATTCTTATTTTCTAATGTATTTTTAAACCCCTGGTATTAGAATTGCATTTTGTCAAACCCTAAATTTCTCATAGTGGGTTTACTTCAGTGAAAAAAAAATAAAGTGTATAACCCTGTATAGCCTTCATTTTATTTTTCTAAATAGGCTTTCTACTATAGGCCTATTTTAAAGGGGTTTATTTAACTCATGAAATATCACCTTACTTCAACCACCAGAACTCGTGTTTTGGGTCATAAAATAAATGTAGGCCTATTATATCTTCTATAAATATAAGATTTGACCGTTTCAAAGTGCGCTTCTGTTGTTTAAAAAAATGTTGTGTGCTCGTGTGAGTGTGTATGTGATGTCACTGGGTTCTATATGTATCTCTCAGAATGCCCGGTTGGATTCTAGAACTTTTTTTTTTTTTAGAATTCGAAAGCATTTGTTAATTTGTTCCATGTTTTCTTACAGCTGTAGTCGCCATGGTGATGACGTCATGCCTCGTACTGCTGGCGCTCGCGCTGTGTTGTCTCCACGGTGATGCCATCCACATCACCGACCTTGATGTGTCTCTCGATGTAAGCCAGGAACGACGACTCACAGCGCAAGGTTTCACTCGAATCAATGTTGATCTGAACAAGGGGGCAGGAGGAAGAGATATCTATCTATGGTTCAAGACAGGAGACTCCCCGGCCATCACTAGGCTTCATCTCACATTCGACAAGAGCAGCACGGCCCCAGGCTACACCAAGATCAATAGGGATCTCAATTCTGGAGCAGGCGGCGCTGACATCTTCCTGTGGTACCAAAGAGAGCCTGGATGTCCCATCGTGGACATTTCTTTCACAACCAAATCACACGAAGAGGCCCATATGCTTGCTACCGGCTGGGAGAAACTGCCCGCTGATCTTAACAAAGGGGCGAAGGGAGCCGACATCTACCTCTGGGTGAAGAGAGCACATTGAGGTCTCGTAATAAAATACAAAGGTCGTCTGATCCCAACCGCAGGTGCTACTCTACTGGGCAAATAGTAAAGTTGTTGTAATCATTTTGGTGATGGTTTATTGAACCTCTTTTGTCTTCAGAAAGAATCAACGCTGTGCTGGGTTCATTGTATTAAACAATCTGTCAGATTAAAATCAAACTAAAGTCATATTAACGATAAGAGGATCTTAACGACCAATTAAACATTGGAGCTCTGTATCTTATTCTGGAAACTTCCTGCTTGTCAATGAATCAATAAAGACAAATCTGATTGAGAAATGTGTTCGCGTCATTCTTTAAATTATAGAAACTTCACGTGTGTTCGTAAATGCTAAACATAATAAATGTCACAAATATAAATATATATATATATATATATGCTGGATGCTGAAAAGGCTATAACAGCTGAGTGTGAACACTTTGAAAAGGTCTGAAATGTATGAAATGAGCTGAAATGTTGAATACACAACATAGGCGCATGTGGGTATTTTCTGTCTCTCTCTCTCACTCTCTCTCCCTCTGTCTCTGTCTCTCTCTCCATCTCTCTCTGTCTCTGTCTCACTCTCTCTGTCTCTCTCTCTCACTCTCTGTCTCTCTCTCTAATGAAAGATGTGAAATATTTAAAAGTTTGCTTCTTTTTGCAATTTGCTGAAATTATATAGGCTATAAGAAGTAAAGTGCGTCATCACCTCAACATGTGTTAAAGCCTTTTACATACTATCTATGGTTAAAGCATAGCGCCCTCTTCTGGTCTCTATATGCAATTACAACTGCTGGACTAAAGCCTATAGGGTGGATTCTTTCCAATTTTATTTTAAAAGGGTCACTATGCAGTTTCAGGGGAAAGGGATTTGTTTACATTCACAGAGCCTGCAGTAAGTTTACAAAACATATAAACTCTAAATGTAATTGTTAGTATTTAATAATTCTAGTATAATAAAAAATATATATTTAGAGGAACCTGGAACCAAACGTAAGACTAGAATATGTTTGTAAACCAAACTCTGGCTGCTGCTAAACAACAACAGTGAAACAGTAACTTTTCAGGAAGCTTTCTAACTTCAAACAGTGTTCCAGGGATCACATTTTCCTGTGAGGAAAGTTTGTTTATTCAGTTATGAGAATATACCTTAGAAAATGTTTCACTTCTTTGACACACACACAGTTACATAGTGCACCTTTATTACTTACTTATTAAATTGGACTTTGTGATTACTTTACAGTGCGCTGATATAAATAAACAAAATAGGTACATACTATTACAATGTCTTCTAACTTAAAATGTACATGTATTTATGTATTGTATACACATACACTAAAAAAGTTATTTTACAAATTCATTTCAATCTATAACTATATGTGTCATCACATTTTGCCTTATTTAATGTAACACAAAAACGCTATATTAATTGAATATATTATTAACATTATTATTATACATTTTACATAAGAACTATAGGCTTTACCCATATTGTTATATCTACACACATATGTCTAATGAATGAATGAGACACTGTAGTTTTCACACCATTTAAATGGCTTTATTGACATGAATGTAATATTACCATGGCGTCATAATACATAATGTTCAATTAGCAACAATAAAATGGGATTCACAACTCAAAGGACACATTCAATTTCAGTTCTTTTAAATCGAGTCTGAAGACTTTTCTGTTTCCATTTTAACCTGTACTTTTTATTTAATTTAAATGTTTTACTTCTTTTCATTCGCTTTTAAATGTCTTCTATAATGTGTTTTATGTATTTTAATCTTGCCCCTGTAAAGCACTTTGAGTGGCCTTGTGTTTGAATTGTGCTATAGAAATAAACTTGCCTTTCCTTACACTGAAACAGTAAATTAATTCAAGGCCAAATGAGGTTGATTGAATTTCCTGTAATTGAATGAGTATGTTGAGATATGAGGCCCTGAAGGAGCCATAGTGTTGGAGCATTGAAGTGATTAGCATTAATGTGTAATAGAGACAAGCCAACCAGAATAAATAAGATGTACTTCAGTTTTAGGATTTGTATGTAATGTTATGTTGGATAGGGGCGAATAGATACATACATATGAATCATTAAATTCGTATAGACTTCATTAGGAAAGCAGCTCTTCACTGTGGTAGTGGGTGGCTCTTAGAAGAGCCGTTGTGTCGTTGGTTGAACAGTCGTTTACTTGGAGCTGGTGTACTTGGTCACAGCCTTGGTTCCCTCGGACACGGCGTGCTTGGCGAGCTCGCCGGGCAGCAGGAGGCGGACGGCGGTCTGGATCTCCCGGGAGGTGATGGTGGAACGCTTGTTGTAGTGAGCAAGACGGGAAGCTTCGCCGGTGACTTGTCATTTTCTGCTACCCGTCAGATTTTGCTCCCTAGTGGTTCTGCGCATGCGCATTCTGAAAAAAATAATCCTGTGTGAGCAGCTATCACATTCTGCAACCTTTTTGGCGGCTGGAGAGTATTTTCTTTAAAAACATGTTTTTAACTGCGCAATTATCTTACAAATCTGTTTTACATTGCGCCTTATGACCTGTAAGCATGTAAATATGTGCATGTAGACACTGGCTTTGCTGCTGAAAGTAGAAATAAGATGATATGTGTGTTATCATGGCCATGCGTGGCTGCTGCTGCTGCTGCTGTTTATGGTTAAGTAAAAAAAAAACTAGTGTTGAAACAACAACCTGTGCGTAACGATCGGTCGTTGATAGGACAGCGGTCTCGGCGGAATAGCCCCTGAGCTAACGCAGCTTTCATCCTTCCATTTCCTGACAACGTTCCCTACAGTCGAAATTGACAATTGAAACCTTTGGGAAAGCTTCTTGCAGCCTTCCCCTAAACCATGACAATGAACAATCTTGGTTTTTCAGATCTTTTGGGAGCTGTTTTGATGATCCCATTCTGTCTCATTTCAGCAGAGAGTCAAAGAGAAGTGCAACTTGCATTTAGGCACCTAAAATACATTTTCTCATGATTAAACAGATCTTTATATGAGGTTCAAGGCTTAACAACATAATCCAACCAACTTTGTGTTTAAAGTCATCAGTTTTACATGCTGTTACAGGCATTAAAATCAACAAAACCACAAGGGTACCCATATTTTTGCACAGCCAGTTTTTCACATTTTATTTTATTTCATACAACCAAATACTGCTTTTCAAAAAATCCTTGTTTGGAAAACATCCCAGTACTTAGCTGTTCCTGGTAAATTAAAGACATGCCACTTTTATATTTTTTTTTTGTGAAAGCAGAGTCAATTATAATGCCGGCTGAGAGGGGTTCCCAAACTTTTTCATATGACTGTATGTAGGATTCCCCTTGTGGGGTCCTATTGGTCAAAGTCAAATGATGCAGACGGGACATATTCTACTGTACGCGGTCTGGTTGGAGCACTGGGTATTTCCACCCAAACTGGCTCACGTCCGGGATCTTCTGGTTCCTCCTGATATCAGTGGGTGTGTGTGCATGCTGTCGGGAGCAAGGAGTGGGGGCCCCCTAACAAACCAGATTAATCTGGTATTTCAAGGCTGCAGCGTTCAACTGTCAATTGTCAGTTGCACATTTTGTCATGTAATGGTGTACTTCTCCTATCTGCAACCTATACTTCTCCATTCCGCAACCTTTACTTCTCCATTCTATTATGTATGTATGTGCTTAGGGGTCAGTCAAAGTTTCCTGAAAGTGTCACTTCTCCTTCTGTTGGCTGTCTGGAGATATAAACTCTCTCAGCATATGACCTCCTTCCCTGGGTGGACCTGGCATTACCCTTCCTGTGAGTAGCTCATGAGGGGAGAGGTGCGTGCCTCCCCCTTTTGAGCTTCTCATGGCCATAAGGGCCAGTGGAAGGGCTTCTACCCATGTCCACTTGCTCCCTGAGCAAACCTTTGCTATTTTGGCTTTCAATGTCTGGTTTGATTCGAGCTGGTACTCTGTAACGAGGTAACAGTTCTGTTTTTAGCCATTTGACCCTGATAGAACTGTGCTTGAATAGCAACGGTCCAAATGCAACCAATCTACTACTGTCTTTCCCCACTGCGACCACCACTCTAAGGGGATGTTTAATGTGCGGTCAGTATGTGAACTCGTAGAGTTCCGGGAGTGGAAAACGGGAAGTTTGTCCTCGTGCACTAATGGTGTGGAAGCTTGTTCCTCAAATTCTATTTCAACAGTCCATTGTTCAGCCATACCATATCTTTATAAAAACCTTTTTGCAAACATTAGTGTCTTACTTTAGTTGATGTAACTAAATTTCTCCCCTTAGGTTTAAAAATAAGAAATGCAAAACACTCAAACTCTAAGAATGAACAGAGGCGTTCACTATTCTTTGAATAATTGTGGCTTCCCTGATTGTAGCTGAATGGCACAGTAAGGCCGTACTTTAGCACATAAAGCATCAACCAGGCACAGTTTCTTTAAAAAGGAAATTATCTTAGAATACCTTCACTTGCTCCAGCATTCACACTAATAAAGATTTTAATAACAATAGTGTGAATGCTGGAAGCTCCAGCATTCACACTAAATACCAACTTCACATTTAATGAAGTTACTGGGGGCAGTTAATTTCAACATCAACACAAGTGTAGCCTCTTTTTATTCCACATGTGAATTGGGATATATGGGAGTGATTCTCACTCTGTTGGTGACAACCTGATTAAAATCAATATGAAAAGAACACATGGATCAAACGAGCGCTTGTTGTAGTCAATTTTCGGAGAATAGTGTAGTTTCACGCTACTGACTCACGTCAGCAATACTCGCCATCGCGCAATGACGTCGGTTAGGAAAAGTGGAGTCGAATTCATTTGAAACAGCGCTGTCTTTTCCTGTGTTCGATAGGAAGCACCTTTCATCTCTCCTTAACCCCGATGACGTTTAGGGGTTAAGGTATAGGAAAGGAGGCTTATAGGTTAGGAGATAGGACTTTTCGGATAGGCCCGCAGTTCTGTTTCTTGCTTCCTTTCAACAGTGACATATGATTTTCTATCAGAACCTGACACTCTGGAACTCTTTGCCAATTCCTATCAGACAGACCAAGTCCAGAACTCCCTTTAAATCACTTAATGGCCGTGGCAACCCACAGACATAAATATATGACATTAATGTTAGGTTTCTCTATAAGCTATTTACAATTATCCGATTAAAAATACATTTTCATAAATATTATAAAATTTCGTCAAAAAAACTGCTTTTTCGCTGTCTAGAACATTTTGCAGGGTGGTGTGGGCGTGGCCAACAACGTTCTGTAGGGGAACGTTCGCTCAGTCACGGCGCTGAGCAGGTTAAACCCAGTTCAGACCAAAGATTCACCACACAACGGGACGCAAACTTGAAAATGCTGCACATGCTCACAGCGAGCCTGACTGGCAGTTCACACTGCTGCACGGGCTGCGACGCTAGCTGGTTTCCCTAGCAACAGTGAATGCTCTGGCACAACTGAGAGCTGCGAGCTCAGCATCACTTGCAGAAAGTAACTTATTATTATTAGGCCTATATAGGGTTGCAATTAGTTGTAGGATATTTTTTCCCACCACAACCGCAACCTATTTAATTGAAACAGGTGTCAGTGTCACAATGAAAATATATAAAAATATCTCTGTCTCATATTTATTGTTATCTCTTATTAGTTTATTTCCCATTGAGCTTGCAAAAAAATCCGCTATCTATTTTAGGCATATGCATTTTTAAAATCAGATTTTTTCTGAGGATAGGAGTGGGAACAGAGAGAGAGAGAGAGAGAGAGAGAGAGAGAGAGAGAGAGAGAGAGAGAGAGAGAGAGAGAGAGAGAAAACGGAGTCTGATTAGGCCTATGTTTCTCATCACGTGAGCTGATGCGATGTACGGTTTGAATTAAGAGCACAAGGAGTAAACTCGTAAAATATAAAACAGACAATCAAATGAGTTCAAACCAGCCGGCCAGTTGGATCCTAAGCATGCAGGCTAACGTTGTCCAGACGGATCAACAGTGTGGAGACCCGCTGTTGAAGTATAGCCTACGCTACAGGCAGCCGCAGAAACATATTCTCAGAAGGAAGTGCTGACAAAAAAAAAAGCTCTGCCTGCACTTAAATAATAACTCGCTACATTGAAGAAAAAAAATGCATCACCAATGCAATATTGTTACATCAGCCGTGACACATGACCTATTGGGCCAATTATAAGACAGGGTTTCCCCCTGGGAATAGGTCGTAAAAAGTTGTGTCTTTTTATATTCAGGGTCTAATATTCCAACCCAGTCTCACAGTGAAATGTAAAATAGGTACATTGGTCCACAGCGCAAAATGTAGAGATTTCACAATAAAGGCCTTGATATTGTTAATTACATACCCAACCTGTTTTTTCAGACACAAGCAGGTCCATGGTGGGCGTGTCGGGATCGCACGTCACTATAAAGTGGACGAGAGTCCGACACACATCTCACCTGTCTTCACTCCTTCACCGAGAACTGACCGAAGCATCAAGCAGCAGAACGTTGGACCAGATTTTGAGCAGAAAAACAACTTGAATCTGCGAAAATACAGGTAAGAAAAGTGTGTGGCACAGCTCTATATTGTCTCTTAGCCTGTATTTTATTTTAGCCGATAGTATAGCTTGTCTATTAGCCTACTTTTAACTCAAAGTTTGCCAGTAACTTGAAACTTTTTATTTTGCTGCTTTTACTGCCTTATAAAAGTAATTTATTTTCATTTGTAACAATGTTAATGTTAAGTATATTAGCATTCTTTTCTGTTTTTCTTATAACCTGTAGCCTAACCTTTATATGTGTGTTTTTACTGCCATATAGATGCAATTTCTTATCGTTTTTCACCAAGTTTTAGACCTTTTTTATTATCTCTTAAATGCAATATTCTTATTTTCTAATGTATTTTTAAACCCCTGGTATTAGAATTGCATTTTTGTCAAACCCTAAATTTCTCATAGTGGGTTAACTTCAGTGAAAAAAAAATAAAGTGTATAACCCTGTATAGCCTTCATTTTATTTTTCTAAATAGGCTTTCTACTATAGGCCTATTTTAAAGGGGTTTATTTAATTCATGAAATATCACCTTACTTCAACCACCAGAACTCGTGTTTTGGGTCATAAAATAAATGTAGGCCTGTAAATATAAGATTTGACCGTTTCAAAGTGTGCGCTTCTGTTTAAAAAAATGTCTTGTGCTCGGTGTGTGTGTGTGTGTGTGTGTGTGTGTGTGTGTGTGTGTGTGTGTGTGTGTGTGTGTGTGTGTGTGTGTGTGTGTGTGTGTGTGTGTGTGTGAGTATGTGATGTCACTGAGTTCTATCTCTCAGAATGCCCGGTTGGATTCTAGAACTTTTTTTTGAATTCTAAAGCATTTGTTTATTTGTTCCATATTTTCTTACAGCTGTAGTCGCCATGGCGCTTGAGTTGGGGATGACGTCATGCCTCGTACTGCTGGCGCTGTGTTGTCTCCACGGTGATGCCAGCCACATCACAGACCTTGAGGTGTCTATCAGTTCAGACGGGGACCACCTTCTCATAGCGCAAGGTTTCGTTCAAATCCCTGTTGATCTGAACAAGGGGGCAGAAGGAAGATATATCTATCTATGGTTCAAGAAAGGAGACTCCCCGGCCATCACTAGTCTTCAACTCACATTCACCAGGAACAACATTATCCCAGGCTACACCAAGGTCTATCACGATCTCAATGCTGGAGCAAACGGCGATTACATCTACCTGTGGTACCAAAGAGGCTCTGGAACTCCCATCGTGGACATTTCTGTCACAACCAATTTACAGCAAGAGAACCAGAAGCATAATACCGGCTGGGAGAAACTGCACGGTGATCTGAACAGCGGGGCGGGAGGAGACTTCATCTACATCTGGATGAAGAGAGCACAGTCAGAGCGTTTACATGCAGACTTATAATCGGATAACTAAAGGAATAAGACCTCAACAGGACTTTTAAACTGCATGTAAACACCTTTATCCGATCTACTTCGGACACAAATCGGCACAATAACGGACAAGAGAAGTCGGATAAGAACACCTAGATAATTCGTTCATAGTCGGCTTTCTCTCTGCATGTATACAGGGATCGGATATCGCATATCGGACTTCTCGTTCTGTGCTTGTGTGCCTGCGCGTGATAGGCTACACCATGGGTTATTGACGGAAGAGAAGCGGACGTGGCTCTAAAAGCACTTGTTGAAAGCATGGTTGAAAGGGCTACAGCGCCACCTAGCATAGTGGAGACAGCCATGCATCGGACATTTATCCAATTTCTGAAAGGCCATGTATACTCAGACAAGTGACAAGGTCCGTTCGAGTGTCTTGTTCGATATATGTGATAATCCAATCTAGTTGTGCCATGGAAACGCACTGAGTGAGGTCTCGTAATAAAATACAAAGGTCGTCTGTGATCCCAACCGCAGGTGATACTCTACTGGGCAAATAGTAAAGTTGTTGTAATCATTTTGGTGATGGTTTATTGAACCTCTTTTGTCTTCAGAAAGAATCAACGCTGTGCTGGGTTCATTGTATTAAACAATCTGTCAGATTAAAATCAAACTAAAGTCATATTAACGATAAGAGGATCTTAACGACCAATTAAACATTGGAGCTCTGTATCTTATTCTGGAAACTTCCTGCTTGTCAATGAATCAATAAAGACAAATCTGATTGAGAAATGTGTTCGCGTCATTCTTTAAATTATAGAAACTTCACGTGTGTTCGTAATTTGTAAATGCTAAACATAATAAATGTCACAAATATAAATATAAATATATATGCTGGATGCTGAAAAGGCTAAACAGCTGAGTGTGAACACTTTGAAAAGGTCTCACTAGTATGAAATGAGCTGAAATGTTGAATACACAACATAGGCGCATGTGGGTATTTTCTCTCTGTCTCTGTCTCTCTCTCCATCTCTCTCTGTCTCTCTCCATCTCTCTCTGTCTCTCTCTCCATCTCTCTCCATCTCTCTCTGTCTCTCTCTCTAATGAAAGATGTGAAATATTTAAAAGTTTGCTTTTTTTTGCTATTTGCTGAAATTATATATAAGTTCAAAGACATAAAAAACATAAGAAATAGTCCTTTAATGGACTTGGAGCTTGAATTCATATAAATCAGCTGAAGTAGTATGAAGATGTAAGAAAGAGCCTACTTGTCAAGTCTTAAAGCTGGGGTATATGATTTCTGATTGGTCAATGTTAACATGAGCTGTACACTTTGACCAATCAGAGCGAGGCTCCGATTCTCTGTTCTTATTGGCTGTTGGGACTGTCCATTCACTTTGGCACGACTTTGTTGGTGTAGAGCGTGTCAGGGAGGGACCATAGGGGTGGGACCAAAGAGAACAAGTGGAGCTGTTGAGGTATTTGAATTCAAATCTCTATCCAAACCAAATCCATTTTCTCCCCAAATCATATACCCCAGCTTCAAGTGTGCTATAAATGTAATCGTTATAAAAACACATTTTACTCCAAAGATTACATATTACAAAAATATATATATATAGGGGAGAACGTGTAAATTTGACTGATGAATCATTTTAGCTCCCTTAGAGGGAAGCACATGTAAAAAGTGTCTCACATTACCCCATTCTCCCCTATATATAGTACATGAAAATAAAATGTCATTAGTCCATAAGTAGTTTCTCAAAAACACAGCATAACATTGCCTTACTTTTCTTAAAGGTGGAGCCAAATCACCATTAATCAAAATCAGTGAATATTTCATCAATCCACTACCTGTCCATGAGGTTGTTGTGTTAATCTGGTGTTAATACACAGTCTAGGCTCTGTAAACGGGTAATAAACAAAGGGAGCCCACCATAGCTAGCAACATGACTGTTAAGAAGAATGTCTTGTCTTGTAATTAGACTGTTTGCCTGGTTTTCCATCTTATATAGAGCTGAACATCCGCCCAAACATTCTGCTAAACACACAATGATAAAAAATAATATTCAACATCAAGTCTTAACCTCTCTTATCTCCTCTTTGTCTGAACATACAGGTGATACTCGTATTATTAGAATATCATGGAAAATGAATTGGAATTGAGGCCAGAATTCATAGAAACGGGCCCAAACCAAGTACTGAGTACATATGGATGATTATACTTTATAGAGGGCCGACATTTCTGTATTTAAAATCCCTTTTTTATTGATTTCATGTAATATTCAAATTTTCTGAGATTCTGAATTTGGGGTTTTCATAAGCTATAAGCCATAATAATAAAAAATATAACAAATAAAGGCTTGAAATACCTCACTTTGCATGTAATGAGTCTATATAATATATTATTTTCACCTTTTCATGTTGAATTACTGAAATAGATGAACTTTTGCACGATATTCAAATTTTTCGAGTTTCACCTGCAGTTCTACATGAGATGTACATTTTCATCTTATATGTAATTCCCTCATGTATTTAATCAAGCTTTTATTTGTGGTGAAGGAATGTGCCACTACAGTATATAACCCACCATGAAGCCATGATTACTGAACCTCTAACACACACACACACACACACACACACACACACACACACACACACACACACACACACACACACACACACACACACACACCTCTAATAGGTCGCAGCATAGCCCTGGGAAAAGCATCAGAAACCAATGCATATTATACAAACTCTCTTTGTCCATCCCATTTGCATGAGTCCCTTTGTTTAACCGCCTGCTTAGAATTCTTATCTATCAGTTTTATTATAATGTGAAGCTGTGTGTGTGTGTGTGTGTGTGTGTGTGTGTGTGTGTGTGTGTGTGTGTGTGTGTGTGTGTGTGTGTGTGTGTGTGTGTGTGTGTGTGTGTGTGTGTGTGTGTGTGTGTGTGTGTGTGTGTATGAGATAAGACCAATGCATATTCCTTATATGTAACCTGCATTTAGGGAGGGATTAATATTGCTCCACATCTGACCTGAGAAATGTGACACTGTCATCACTGTTAAAGCACAGCGCCCTCTTCTGGTCTCTATATGCCATTACAACTGCTGGACTAAAGCCTATAGGGTGGATTCTTTCCAATTTTATTTTAAAAGGGTCACCATGCAGTTTCAGGGGAAGGGGATTTGTTTACATTCACAGAGCCTGCAGTAAGTTTACAAAACATATTAACTCTAAATGTAATTGTTAGTATTTAATAATTCTAGTATAATAAAAAATATATATTTAGAGGAACCTGGAACCAAACGTAAGACTAGAATATGTTTGTAAACCAAACTCTGCTGTTGTAAACAACAACAGTGAAACAGTAACTTTTCAGGAAGCTTTCTAACTTCAAACAGTGTTCCAGGGATCTACATTTTCCTGTGAGGAAAGTTTGTTCATTCAGTTATGAGAATATACCTTAGAAAATGTTTCACTTCTCTGACACACAGTTACATAGTGCACCTTTATTACTTACTTATTAAATTGGACTTTGTCATTATTTTATCTTCCAGACAACAATGTAATTTAATTTGTGATATTACACACTTTCTCCTTCCTCGCATGTTTTAGTAGTTACAGTGCTGATAGAAATAAACAAAATAGGTACATACTATTACAATGTCTTCTAACTTAAAATGTTCATGTATTTATGTATTGTATACACTACACATACACTAAAAAAAGTTATTTTACAAATTAATTTCAATCTATAACTATTTCACATTTTGCCTTATTTAATGTAACACACATTATTTTATTGAAAAGATAATGGCGCATGTACAACTTTAAAACCATGATAAAGTCTGATTATAGTAAACAGTAAAAATAAAAGTTAATATCTTAAAACAATCTTTTTAAAAACAATAAGGTTGCGTTCCGAATCTCAAACTTTCTACTATATAGTATGTAGAAAAAAGATTTAGAATGTCCCGATTCTTGTGGCCAGATATAGGATGGTTAGAAGTACCCGGATGTCCTACTTCATGCGGCCAAGATTGTTAAGTTCATTCTATTTGGGCGATTCTGACCCACAATCCAGTGCGCACGTGAAGTAACATCGACGAAGCCTCCATATGAAAACAAACGGGGATGCGACGGATATAAAAGCAAAAGGCAAGATCAAGGCGCAATGTTATGATGAAATAAGAGAGTAAAGTATGTCCCAATAGTATGCCTACTGCATCCTAACTAGATTATTTTGAGTAAAGTATGTCCCAATAGTATGCCTACTGCATCCTAACTAGATTATTTTTATCGTCGGATGTAGTATGTAGAATAGAAAAAAGAAAGAGTATGCGATTCGGAACGCAACCTTAGTTGCCAATGTAAGCTATTGCTTTGAGGATATCCCACAATCCTTTGCACTTACCGCTCGCAGATTCAAATTTTAGCGGGATATCAACTGAACGTTATCATATCCCTTCTCCTCTGCCTACCCCTAGATCACCCACCAAGCCAAGCCCTATCAACTCTACATTTTCCTTTTGTTTCTTTACTCTTGTGCTCCTATGTAAAGCGCTTTGAGTGCAAGAAAAGTGCTATATAAATTGAATATTTTATTAATATTATTATACACTTCACACAACTATAGGCTTTACCCATATTGTTATATCTACACACGGATGTCTTATGAATGAAGGAGACATTGTAGTTTTCACACCATTTAAATGGCTTTATTGACATGAATGTAATATTACCATGGCGTCATAATACATAATGTTCCATTAGCAACAATAAAATGGGATTCACAACTCAGAGGACACATTCAATTACAGTACAATGAAACAGTAAATTCATTCAAGAACAAACAAGGAGTAGGCTATGTGATGAGACTGAGACCCAGTGTATTGAGACCAGAATAAATAAGTTTTGTTTACAGGTAAAATGTTATTTAGATATTTTTGGAATAGACAAAAGGAAAGCAGCTCTTCACTGTGGTAGTGGGTGGCTCTTAAAAGAGCCGTTGTGTCGTTGGGTAATCAAGTTGTTTACTTGGAGCTGGTGTACTTGGTCACAGCTTTGGTTCCCTCGGACACGGCGTGCTTGGCGAGCTCGCCGGGCAGGAGGAGGCGGACGGCGGTCTGAATCTCCCGGGAAGTGATGGTGGAACGCTTGTTGTAGTGAGCGAGGCGGGAAGCTTCGCCGGCAATGCGCTCAAAGATGTCCGACACGAAGGAGTTCATGATGCCCATCGCCTTTGGAAGAGATGCCGGTGTCGGGGTGGACCTGCTTCAGGACTTTGTACACGTAGATGGCATAGCTCTCTTTGCGGGACTTGCGCCTCTTCTTGCCGGTCTTGGTGGCTTTAGAAACGGCTTTCTTGGAGCCCTTCTTGGGCGCTTTGACGGGGTCTGCTGCTCCTGGCATGATTGAGTTAGTGAAGATCAACTAACTAGAATGTAGCAAGGACGTGGGGGCGCTATATTTATATTTGCCTGATGCAAACTAGAATGTGCTGTTGCTCGCTCAGGATTGGCTCGCTCAGGATTGGCTGTTGCTGTGTTCTAGACTGAGCATGCGCAGATGGACGATGGACGTGCCCTTGATATTATAGTCTTTGAGCAATTTTTTAATCTGAAGCAGAGATTGATCATGTATCGACAGGTTCTTAATTACTGTGTGTTAGTGAGACACGCTGTAGAAATGCGGAATGAGTCAAATATTTACTATATAAATTAAAACCCAATAAAAGAGCCTCTCCTCTGCCTGACAACAGGAGCTGGAATCTGATTGGTTGTTGCCAGGTAGAAAATCAACCTTCTCCACAATTATTAAATTATTTACATTTTTGCCTCTACATTAAAGATATCTGGATGTATAAAGTTATGAGGAGCAGCGCAGTGATCTGTTGTTGTGCTGTAGGATGAGATGGCAGGTAACAGGTGTATCTTATATCATTATATAATACAAATGGTACGAATGAAGCCGTTCAGAAAACAGACAATCCAAGGAAAACTAAACCCCCATATACTAAACAGCACCTCTGTTATACATAGAGCATACCCCAATACAATCAGTCTGACTAATGTCCCTCATCCTCATCGCAATATATAGTTTTTATTTATAGCAAGCAAGTACTATGTAAAGGCATTTAGCGTATATCCACAAAGTGAAACGAGTACTCAGTGGAGCTCTTTGGAGGTTTAACAGGTTCAACTGTCAGTCTTTAAAACACATTTACAAAAGTTGCTCTTATATTTATAATTATTACATTTCACGAAGGCACATTCATTGGTGATAAATAATATTGTACTGAATAGGATGATCTAAAATCTATATCGATTAAATAAGTTGGTAGAAATATTCTCTTAGTATGAAGTGTGTGGCTCTTAAAAGAGCCGTTGGGTTGTTGTTATGGTCGGTCCTGTTTAACCTCCGAAGCCGTACAGTGTGCGGCCCTGCCTCTTCAGAGCGTACACCACGTCCATGGCGGTGACGGTCTTCCTCTTTGCGTGCTCGGTGTAGGTGACGGCGTCACGGATGACGTTCTCCAGGAACACCTTGAGCACACCGCGGGTCTCCTCGTAGATCAGACCGGAGATTCGCTTCACTCCGCCACGGCGAGCCAGACGGCGGATAGCGGGCTTGGTGATTCCCTGGATGTTATCACGAAGAACTTTACGGTGACGCTTAGCGCCTCCTTTGCCGAGTCCCTTTCCTCCCTTGCCTCTTCCAGACATGTTTACTTATAGCAATGAATCGAACTAGACGAATGAATTCATAACTGCGCGTCTCAGTATTTAAAGCCTGTCTGCGGACGTGATAGAGGACAGGGAGCTCAGTGGGCGGGGCGTTGGGTTTCAAACAATAGAAACCGTTGAAGTGAAGCTTTCACTATGAAATGCAGGAAATTAACAAAGTCTAGTGGATATAATTTAGCGCCTAAATGTAGATTTTATTTTCACTCGATACAATTCTTTCTCTTCTCTGTGTTCACTTCATACACGATAATCAAACACATTTCATCAGCCCTTACTTTGTCCTTTTTATTTACATGTTTGGTCTAACATGTTTACAAAATACAACAAGTGAAACAGACATTAACATACATAAGAGCAAACACAAAGACAGTCAATAATAACATTTATATATATATATATAAAGTATGTGAACAGATTGTTACTATTTGCTCATTTCATCAACTGTTCAAATGTTTTAGCTGAATTCATTGTTGATTTAGTATTTCATCTTATTTTATTCTTGCTCTTTTTTGAATTTTATATGTCTTTCATGTGAAAATAAAGGTTATTGATTGATTGATTGATTTCAGTTCAATCACAGCAGTCTCGGTTAATGATAGCAACTTTGTAATAAAATCCATGATTTTATAATAAGGGCCATGTAGAGCTCTTCAACCCATGTAAGATTCTCAGATATATCTCAGCAGAAACAGTATTTGGAGACTAACTCACCTTATTTTTCCCACCTCTTATCTACTGACAATGTTGAATGACAAATATGTCTACTGTGCCTTGTAAGAAACCTTATATTTTGGTCCATGTCCTTCTGCGTTCATTGAGATGAAATAAAACAATACACAATCTGAATCCAGATTGTCTGAGATTCTATTCAGGTGCTCAAACTCAAGACTGTAAGTATATGGGCTTCATGTGTTTGTACAATAAGGGGACTGTGTGCTTGATACGTGCTGGCAGTTATTACTAGTCCATTCCTGTTTTTTCCCTCTTCAACCCTTTTAAATCAGGGTGAAGTGGAAGAGAAAAAGTTTCAGTCCCTTAAATAAGTTTTAAATTATTCAGTGGCTTGATAGGATTACTATAATTAATGATTCCTGGATAAAGTGATATGAAAGATGTCTCTTTGAGAAAGTGAGTGGCTCTTAAAAGAGCCGTTGGTTTGTTGTAGAGAGCGGCAACGTCGTTTACTTGGAGCTGGTGTACTTGGTCACAGCCTTGGTTCCCTCGGACACGGCGTGCTTGGCGAGCTCGCCGGGCAGCAGGAGGCGGACGGCGGTCTGGATCTCCCGGGAGGTGATGGTGGAACGCTTGTTGTAATGAGCGAGACGAGAAGCTTCGCCGGCAATACGCTCAAAGATGTCGTTCACGAAGGAGTTCATGATACCCATCGCCTTAGAGGAGATGCCGGTGTCAGGGTGGACCTGCTTCATCACCTTGTAGACATAGATGGAGTAGCTCTCCTTCCTGGTCTTACGCCTCTTTCCGACCTTCTTGCCGGCGGTTTTGGTCACCGCTTTCTTGGATCCCTTCTTGGGTGCTGGTTTCGTTACTTCAGGCATGTTTTCAGATTCGCTTGGTTAAAGTGAATAGACTGAGATTTTTCTATCAAAGTGGCTTCTTTTAAAGCCAGCGTATGCTAATTAGAATGTTCTGTTGCCGCTCTGCGATTGGTCAGTCAGGGAGAAAGTGCGCGCGCGGGAGTCAGAACGCTCAGAGTCGTTGAAAGCGGTTGAAAGTGGTAACGGCTGTGAGCGCCTCGGCCTGTGATTGGTTCTCTAACTTTGAATGGAGGAGCAGTTTCAGCTCTTGTTTCTATGCAGTTACTATGTCACCTGAAAAAGCCTTTTGGAAAATATATGCTGCATAAAAGTTTGGTCTCTCTAATACAAATCCTTTTAGTCAGGCCTACCAAATAAAACTGTTAACAGAGGCTCATGTCACTCCCACACACTCAAACTATTGTCCATTGACTTTGTAAACATGTTGACTGTTTTTGTAAATTTCTTATATAGCCTACATTTGTAAGTACATTTATCTTCTGTAGCTTTATACGTAATGTTGAGCTTCTACGATAAAATGTGTTAGGTTGGGGGTGGTTTGCAATAAACACAATATATTTTCAAATCAATCTCATTGTACATGTAGGTTTTACATTCATAAAGAGACATTCGCTTAAGTGAAACATCATTTTCATGTGTTTTAGAAAGAAATTGAGCTTTAGTCTGTATTTTAAGACAATAACTGTGAGACTTTCCTAACAATTTGATGTTTTTAATGTGTTCAATTAAACTACTTACCCGCATGGCATGGTCCTTTATTATTTTGACCACATTTTTCACTATTATATATTGGTTTAATTTCAGGAGACTCCCTTCAATTATCTATTTTTGTCATTTGTAATGTCTACATAGTGGAGTGTCAATTGTTCCTTTGTTAACCAATAATTGTCTCATGTCTCATGTTATAATGACCAAGGTAAAAGACTTAGAAGGTTAATATTGCCTAAATGTCACCTCTGTACGCTTTTTGTATGTGATTAAACTTATTTTCATCTGGTTTTGGAGTTTGTACCTATGTCGATATAGGATCTTTTAGTTTTTGTTCATTCTTGAGCGTACCCATGACAAAGGTATATCAAGAAAAACTATATTAAAATAGCATTTTTTCTTTGCACTGATGGTCTTTTTGCTGTTACATATCATTCATGATCATCAGTGGAAAAATGAGACTGTTTCAGAAACATTTAAAAGTTCCTCCTAGCACATCTAACTGTTCAGATTTTTTTTTAAAGTTGATCTGGACACTTTCACTCAGTGCGTTTACATGCAGACTCATAATCGGATAACTAAACGAATAAGACCTCAACAGGACTTTTAAACTGCATGTAAACACCTTTATCCGATCTACTTCGGACACAAATCGGCACAATAACGGACAAGAGAAGTCGGATAAGAACACCTAGATAATTCGTTCATAGTCGGCTTTCTCTCTGCATGTATACAGGGATCGGATATCGCATATCGGACTTCTCGTTCTGTGCTTGTGTGCCTGCGCGTGATAGGCTACATTGGTTATTGACGGAAGGGAACCGGACGCGGCTCTAAAACCACTTGTTGAAAGCATGGTTGAAAGGGCTACAGCGCCACCTAGCATAGTGGAGACAGCCATGCATCGGACATTTATCCGATTTCTGAAAGGCCATGTATACTCAGACAAGTGACAAGTGTTCGATATACGTGATAATCCAATCTAGCTGTGCCATGGAAACGCACTGAGTGACTGTGATTTCTTTCACACAAACTACCATCTATCATATTGTATGATTGTACTGCCATCTAGTGGATCAAATATGACATTGTAAATGTTTCATTTCCCACTGTCACAGTTTTGTCATGTGAATAAAATCAACAACAACTTTTATTTTCAAGCAATCATACACTAATTAAAACATGCTTTTGACTATTTACCTACCAAGTCTGTTCTGAAAAATGCCAACAAATTCTACATACTGCACCTTGAATGCTATATTCTATTGCACCTTACCTTGATAAATTCCTTGTGTGAACGTGACTGGCAATACCGAAAATATGTACAGTATGTATATAAAAATATGTATATAAATGTGTGTGTATAGTCAAATAATAATAATAAGCACATAGGTTTCAGTCACACAGTTTGTTGATGGTACAATTGAGTCACAAAACACTGAATCCACAAAACCAAACAGCCACATACTTTTTTTTTATAGATTGTTTCAGTTTATTTCGTAACTCTTCTGCATATTATTATTATTAACAATTTAACAAACAGGATTTTTCTTTTTTGTTAAAAACACAAATGTAACATTGAATGGGAATTAGGTTTAACATGTCAAACACTTAAACCACTGATACAGAGAACGTCAGAAAAAAAGTTTGGCTTATTCAGACCAATTTGGCAGCGTTGTATTTTTTTTATTTTATTAAGGGGATCGGTAAAAAGGAATTTTAAATGGTGGTTAAAGGTATTTTCTGATAGACGGACGGACGGAGGCTTTATTCACACTCGAGCAAAAAGTTTACAGACTCCACACATTAAAAAAAATTACCTCCACAACTTATTATTGGCTGGACACAACAGAACCTCTTGGGTGGATATGAACGTATAGGTTATTATTATGGTGTGGTATTGTATTCAACCCAGAAACCATGCATTTAAAAAAAATAAGGTTACACTTTGCAAGTATACGCCTACGTACGTAACAAACAGTCACTTCTCAAGGACTTTTTGGAAAATATTTTTTTTAGAAAATTGCAGCAAAATGTTGATTATTTTGATTGAATTAAAAAAAAACATAATGTGTGGATTGTGAGAGGCAGTTTGGGCCTTTGATGGAATCACACTCTCTACATGTGAGAATTTTTCATTTAAATTTTTTTTTTGAAAAGCAAGAAAAGTATGTTAAACTAAGAAAGTAAAAGCTGACATTGGGTAGTGAACAATTTCCCCTTGAAGCTAAATGCTAATAGTCATGCTAGTCAATTTTCTTAGCTTCTTTTGTTTTGTTGTGTTTTCTGTATTGAGCTGTCCTAAGCAAGCACACAATTGGACACAAACTGGAAGGCTACTGTAAAGACACAGTCTCACCAGAAAGTAAGAACAACAACAACATTTAAGACAGCTTTATTTGTTTTGTTGTGTGCTGCTGGCTAGTTGTGTGAACTAATAAGCCTATTGTTGTTACCTTGAGCTACATGCTAACATGCTTGCCAGCTGGGAGGTGGGCACATGGGCCTAGTAGTGCTTGTTACCTTGCTGAACTTCTGTCTTTAAAATGGGCCATTCTGCAGGGTTAGGGTAAGTTCTTTTACTTTTTGGTTATTTAAGAAGAGTTGAATGCAAATAATGTTTAACTTTGTTGCCAAGAAATGCTGTTTTTAACACAGTCTGTGGTCTGAAATTGTGTTTTTTGTTATCACCTCCTGGTGTGACTAGGCCTTTATGAAAACCTGCTAGTTAGCAACCAAACTAGCCTCAACCCCTATACTATCTGCTTCATTATAAGCCTACTGTTAGCTTCTAAACCTCAAAGTAATGCTTTATTGAATGAAATGGTGTATAATCTTGAAAAGTAGTGGCTCAGGTTTGCTGAAAAAAGATTAAGATTTATTGATAATGAATGCTGGTTAAGGTGGAGCTCATTTGACAGCAACACATTAAAATAAATACCTTCATATCCTTTAACAAATTTAAACATATTATCTTAAATCTGCCAAACTCTACCTGCAAACTGTTTTATTTGGGCTATATTGTACTTTCACCCATTTCATTTTAATTGCAGCCTTTCTACATTGCTGTCCAAATGTGTTTCTCTTTATCAGCCTGTTGTGTATTTGATGTATTTCCATAGTATATTGTGTACCTATTGTTGTTTTTTCTTTGCATTTGTTTGACTCGACATCATTGCAAATGAGCGTCACCCCTCAATTGATCTCTACAGTATAAATAAAGGTTAAATGAAATGAAAATGTTTAATGACTGCTCCGTAGTTAGATTTACCATAAATGTAATACATGTAGTAGAATTATTAAGATGCATAAAGTACAAATGCTTGACTCCGAAAGTAGCCTATACCTCAACATATCCACAGCCATTGTTTGTTTGAATACAGGTACTCCTTGCACAGTAAAAACGTTAAATAAATCCACCTTTATAGTTGTTTTAAAAGCTCTTTTTGGATGGAAACAATTCCCACATATGAAAAAGACCATTCCCAGTAAGGCCCAAACTGAATCTCTCAAACCACTGAAACCACTTTTGTGCTTTGTGAGGTTGATATTGAGACGCTGATTGAGGGAGGATTGTAGGACATCAGGGATAAGGCTGGACATCTTCCGGTTCTACACAGTACAGGGATAGCAGCTTCAAGGAAAAACACACAAACACATTTCACAACGGCAGAGAACAGGTTAGAAACAATCACACAGGCAGTAGTGTATACTGTAAATTCTCAAATAGTAGCTGTGTTGTAAAAGCCCTACTAACGTCCTCCCTCCTACATACTCAACATGTATATACTACATACTAAAAGCCCTACTAACGTCCTCCCTCCTACATACTCAACATGTATATACTACATACTAAAAGCCCTACTAACGTCCTCCCTCCTACATACTCAACATGCATATACTACATACTCAAAGCCCTACTAACGTCCTCCCTCCTACATACTCAACATGTATATACAACAAACTGTTCACTTAACCATCCATTGTGTATGCAAGGTTTGTCGGACCGTTTAAACTTCTGTGTCGTTTGAAAAGACGCGATGCATTGTGGGGCGGTTGAGTACTAAAAGTAACCTGTCGATCTATACACAAAATCTTCCCGGAAGTTAGTACTCAGTTAGTATCCAGGCATTTCTCGCCTACACAAACTCGCATACACAACTGTCACATGCTCAAATTGACATCAAAATAAGTATGAGTAGGAAGTTAGTAGGGCTTTTAGTATGAGTAGAACGTTAGTAGGGCTTTTAGTATGAGTAGGACGTTAGTAGGGCTTTTAGTATGAGTAGGACGTTTGTAGGGCTTTTCCAACACAACCACAGGCTCTAGAAACAGTTGATCATTTGAAATAGAGCCTGTTTTTTAAAGTACATTTCATGTTATTTTTTATTAGAAGCCTCCATCTTCCCCGGTCATCAAAACATCCTTTTTCCTGTTTCAAAATAAAAGCCTTCTAGTGGTTTTCCTTGGCTTTTCTTTGGAAGACTTTTATTGTGGAACATTTTATAGACATTTGAATTAGATTTCTTGTTGTTATCCCGGTAGGCGTTATGTATTCATGTTGTCCGTCTGTCCGGGGCCATTCTTGTGAACGCAATATGATTGATTTTCTTCAAATTTGGCACAAACTCACACGTAGGTTTGAGGGTTAAACTGATTACATTTTGTAGGTCAAAGGTCACTGTAGCCTCCCATATAATGAACCATGAGTGTCATTGTTTCACGGCTGGTCATTTCATAATCAATATTCCCTCAATTCTGACCCAACTTAAAAAAAAAAAAAAAAAAAAAAAAAAAAAAACGTTATCATAAGTCCGCTTTTATTTGAGAATTTACAGTATTACACACACACACACACACACACACACACACACTCTCATGCCACTTATAGGTGCTTGATTGATATGTAGGATAAAGTACAAAAATAACAGCAAAAAAGAAGTACAGGCCACACAAAGGTAGAGAATACTAAATACGTCAGATTCAAGCCCCTGAACATAACAGTAGAAACCCCCAAAACATCGCTCAAAAAAAAACCTCAACAGCTAAGACGTGTGGAGCCTGTGATTTCAGACCCAAAATGCAGGACCCTGAATGCATCTTTTTGCTGTTGAGAAAACTGGTGCATTTTTTAATCTGAGATCTGAGGCTATGGCTTTCAGTGGGGGGTTTAAGGAAAAACTATTAACTTGGACAAAATTGTCTTTTTATAGCAACGAACGAACGTCCTCTCTCGCTTAGAATGTGTAGGAATGATATTTTCTTTTCTTATCCGTTCATTTTGCGTCGTCTCTTTCCACCATGTGATATTATTTATTAGAAAAATAGAAATCAGGAAAAACATTGTTTACAAAAATAAACCAAAAAGTCCATCCAAAAACAAAAAGTCTAGAATCCACATGACAACGTGACGTAAATATATGGACTGATATTGCACAGCGAGGGATTTACTTCTGTTATGAAGTAAATCACTGACGCAACTTGTAGAAAAAAATAAAATAAAAGAGAAAAGGTTATAGGACGTTAAAATGATGGACATGTCCTGGACTGGTTATGGGTTTAAAGGGTGTAGTCAGTGATTCTGGAGAACGCTTGTTGTCAAAATCACTTTTTGGTCAAAATCAGTGAATATCTCCTCATGATCCTGTGTGTGTGTGTGTGTGTGTGTGTGTGTGTGTGTGTGTGTGTGTGTGTGTGTGTGTGTGTGTGTGTGTGTGTGTGTGTGTGTGTGTGTGTGTGTGTGTGTGTGTGTGTGTGTGTGTGTGTGTGTGTGCGTGTGTGCGTGTGTGTGCGCGCTGGAAAAAAAACTATGTAAACAAAAGAAGAAGGCCCACTGTAGCTAACAACATGCCCGCTTACAGACCCTATAGACTGTGTATTAAAACTGTTTTTTCTTTCCCCACTAGCAAATACAGCTCGTGGATTATGAGGAGATATTCACACATTTTTTTTTTTTTTGACAACAGGCGTTCTCAAGAATCACTGACTCCACCTTTTTTAAATGTTATTTTTCTTCCTTTCTTCTTTGCAGAGAGAAACAGAAGCCCTCCCACATCAGGCAGGTCAATCCTCGGAGTCCGCAGGTTTGGAAAAGAAAAAAAAAAACAACGAAAGAAAATAAAATAGAAAAAATCTTCATAAGAATCAGCGGTGGATTTTTGGTTGAAGGCACAGAGTTCCAAAGAAAGGGGTTGGTGATATCTGACGTGCAGCGATGAGAAAGGGGGATGACCACCCGACGGATCCACTCCTGATGATCAGAGGGCAGGGCGGCAACTCTCTAAAGGTAAACAAACACAAGACAAAGATTTTTTAGTTCGAGAGGTTTTTTTTTTCTGAATGCCTAAACACTCCTATATGGGTTAATACTAGTCTGTAGATTACACTCCTATATGGGTTAATACTATATTACACTCCTGTATGGGTTAATACTAGTCTGTAGATTACACTCCTGTATGGGTTAATACTATATTACACTCCTGTATGGGTTAATACTAGTCTGTAGATTACACTCCTGTATGGGTTAATACTATATTACACTCCTGTATGGGTTAATACTAGTCTGTAGATTACACTCCTGTATGGGTTAATACTATATTACACTCCTGTATGGGTTAATACTAGTCTGTAGATTACACTCCTGTATGGGTTAATACTATATTACACTCCTATATGGGTTAATACTAGTCTGTAGATTACACTCCTATATGGGTTAATACTATATTACACTCCTGTATGGGTTAATACTATATTACACTCCTGTATGGGTTAATACTATATTACACTCCTGTATGGGTTAATACTATATTACACTCCTGTATGGGTTAATACTAGTCTGTAGATTACACTCCTATATGGGTTAATACTAGTCTGTAGATTACACTCCTGTATGGGTTAATACTAGTCTGTATATTATAAGATATCATTGTGGTGAGCACAATATCTCATGAACGCTTTGAGAGATTTTCTTCAAAAAGTCAAATCCAATTAAGCTAGACAAAGATTTTAGTGCAGGGTAAGATAACCGTTTTTTATTTCTCTGTGGTAAATAAGAACAAAGAAAAAGAAATAATAGTTGAATTGTTTTCTTATTCATTTCATTTACAGCTCTTGGCCATAGTATCATGGTATAGGGCACAACACATTCAAATAATAGCAGAACAAAACAATTGTGCACGGCATGGACAACACAAAAACACTACTTAAACAATTGAAGGACATGGGGCGCCCTTAGCTCAGTTGGTAGGGGTTCCCCCTCACGGGCCTCGGCCAGCAGCAGACCCGGTCGTTCTCTGCATGTCACTCCCCTCTCTGCCCCATTTCATCTCTATCTCTACACTATCAATAAAGCATAAAAATGCCAAAAAAAAGAAAGGAACCTCTCTGTTTTAGCAATAACTTTTGGCTTATCTGACCTCAAAAGCAAAATCAATGCAAAGATGGAAAGTTAACATAATATTTTGGCAGGTACTTACTTCTTTCTATAATTCATTACTTCTATATTCTTACACACAAACAGGACATGGTGCTCATTGCCAAAACAGCTGTCATCACAAAGGCACCAAATTCTCTAACTTCTATCCATCCAGCCCTTTTTAATCTTCCATTGACCTTAGGAATTCTGGTGTTATTGCGTTCCAAATCACATACTCTTTGTTTTTACTACACTACATACTAAAGTACAGAAGAGTTTTAGTCTTTTTACTACACTACATACTAAAGTACAGAAGAGTTTTAGTCTTTTTACTACACTACATACTAAAGTACAGAAGAGTTTTAGTCTTTTTACTACACTACATACTAAAGTACAGAAGAGTTTTAGTCTTTTTACTACACTACATACTAAAGTACAGAAGAGTTTTAATCTTTTTACTACACTACATACTAAAGTACAGAAGAGTTTTAGTCTTTTTACTACACTACATACTAAAGCACAGAAGAGTTTTAGTCTTTTTACTACACTACATACTAAAGTACAGAAGAGTTTTAGTCTTTTTACTACACTACATACTAAAGTACAGAAGAGTTTTAGTCTTTTTACTACACTACATACTAAAGTACAGAAGAGTTTTAGTCTTTTTACTACACTACATACTAAAGTACAGAAGAGTTTTAGTCTTTTTACTACACTACATACTAAAGTACAGAAGAGTTTTAGTCTTTTTACTACACTACATACTAAAGTACAGAAGAGTTTTAATCTTTTTACTACACTACATACTAAAGTACAGAAGAGTTTTAGTCTTTTTACTACACTACATACTAAAGCACAGAAGAGTTTTAGTCTTTTTACTACACTACATACTAAAGTACAGAAGAGTTTTAGTCTTTTTACTACACTACATACTAAAGTACAGAAGAGTTTTAGTCTTTTTACTACACTACATACTAAAGTACAGAAGAGTTTTAGTCTTTTTACTACACTACATACTAAAGTACAGAAGAGTTTTAGTCTTTTTACTACACTACATACAAAAGTACAGGAGAGTTTTAGTCTTTTTACTACACTACATACTAAAGTACAGAAGAGTTTTAGTCTTTTTACTACACTACATACTAAAGTACAGAAGAGTTTTAGTCTTTTTACTACACTACATACTAAAGTACAGAAGAGTTTTAGTCTTTTTACTACACTACATACTAAAGTACAGAAGAGTTTTAGGGTGTATTCACACTGGGAAAGTCCGCTAGTTCACTTGCTTTGGTCCAGACCAAATAGAGTTTAGATTATTTTTGTTTGATGTGGTCCACTTTCATGTTGCCCCTTTTGCAAGTGAACCAGCATTAAGAAGTAAAACCACACGTGATCTGAGGTCATTCATTCATTGGACAGACATTCTGGGGTGGGGAGAAGCAGGAAAAACAAAGTAAAAACTGCGAAATATATAACTGATACGATATGGGGTTAAAAATAATAAATAAATAAATAGGCCTACATCTAGCCTATAAATAAAATCTAAAAAAAAACATAAAATTATTGTTGTTTCATATGGTTATACTATGTAGGCCTGTGTCAATGTGTGGCTTGTAGCCTACGATGTGAAACATGATATTTACTGTATTTTTGCTGCTGGACGCGCTGCTCGCGAGGAATAGGCTCAAGCTGACACACAGCTGATTTAGCCGTGTGTCAGCTGGGTGTGAGTTCAGCGCGGCTTAGCTCCAAACTGACACAGGGATAGTATTGACGGTCCCGTAACATGGGAAGCAGAATAAAAACACGACTTCATACAAAGCGCAGCGTGAACCTGCTGTCACTGTGCGGGAGACGCTCACCTCTCCTTCATCTGATCGCTGAACACATCAGCATGTTTACGCGTCCTGTCTATCAAATGTAATTCGCTCGGGGCTCCCGGTCAAACCACAACTAATCTTCCTAACGATGGCGACAACAACGCTTTCCTATAATGTGAAGCTGACAGCGATTTATTAAAAAGAAAAGGCACAGTGCTTCCTGCAATTGGGTCGGATCGCGTCCGGCCAAATTCACACCACAAACGAACTGCAGCAGAGTGCGTTTTGAAGCGCATCGAGACCACCTCTTCAGCTGGGTCTCGGAGCGTTTGTTTGGTCCGCCCCCAGTCGATTGCTGTATTCACACCTGTCTGAAGATGCGCACCAAAGGTGGAAGTGCATCTGAGTTCGTTTCAACTGAACTAAACACGGCATGTGTGAATACACCCTCAGTCTTTTTACTACACTACATACTAAAGTACAGAAGAGTTTTAGTCTTTTTACTACACTACATACTAAAGTACAGAAGAGTTTTAGGGCCACAGGAGAGAAAAGAAAATCAGATAAGGAAGTTTTGTTTTTCATTATGTCGAAAAAATATCAAGAATAAAGACAAATACTCCAAAATGCTATTGGAGTTAGTGGAGCAACTATGTATTTTCAGCATACTACAATTGACATGCATTTATTGGGACATCCTAAATCTTTTTCTGGCATACTAAATAGTAGAGAAGTATGGGGATTGGAACGCAGGGTTAGTCTGAATGCTTAAACACTACTATATGGGTTGATACTAGTCTATACAAGAAGATTCAAGTTATCATTGTACTGAGCGCAATATCTCATGAACGCTTTGATGGATCTTCTTCAAATTTCCAAATCATTTAATTCATTCATTTAATTTTCCTTTATTTATTCTCGAAAGATCCCTTGAGGTTACCCTCTTTTACAATGACGTCGAGACAGATACACAATATACAATGAGAATACACAACAAGCTTACAAAGTCCACGTCAGCTTTATTGTCAATACCTTTATTGATTGATTGATTGATTGATTAAATTTAGTTCAGACATATCAAAATTACAAAACAAAAAAGCATGAAAAATACAAAAAATTAAGTAATTATTTCACAAAAAATAAATAAAAAATAAAGTAGATACATATTGAATTGATATGCCTGAAAAGGAGCAGGAAGAAGTATAAACTTATTTAATCCTAACCCCCTTTTCCACGGCTCAATAATTCAAACGTATTATATTAGCTTCCTGTGTTCCTTATAATCTCTTATGTAAGCTATACAATTTGTTAAACTATATTTGGCAAGGCATAAAAGGGAATGGAGAAAACGTTTCCTACTATCCCACGGTGATAAGATAAAAGTACACAGGCACAAACAAACAAATAGATCAGACATTTTATAACACATTCATTTGAGGATAAACTGATTATATTTTGGAGGTCAAAGGTCAATTTTTGGTTTGGTAATTTTTCTAGTTGTTTCTAGGGATATTTCTTTTTTCTTTAGCTTTTGATGCAATTGAGTGTATAGTTCCTGAAAGAGTTTGTGTTGGTGTGGGCAGTTCATATAGCCTATATTTCTCTCTCTCTCTCTCTCTCTCCCTCCCTCTCTCCCTCCCCCCTCTCTCTCTCTCTCTTCCTCGAGGTTTAATCCTTTTCGCCACCAGACAAGGATTAGTCAGATAAACACCTCACCTTTGGACCTTTTGATTCAGTATGAAAAAAGACATGTTATGGAATGGAAGCAAGTAAAACTAGCTTTAAAACCCTTTCAACATAGCGTATATAGTCCCTTAAAATATATGTTGTCGGACATCTCTCAAACAGTATTTTCCTGTGGTCTCTCTCCCACCCCCCACCCTCTCACTTCTTCTAAATGAATCCTTTTCGCCGCCAGACAGGGTTTAGTCAGATAAAGACCTCAATGTACACTTTGGACCTTTTGATTTATACTAGTATGAAAGAAGACATGTTATGGAAGATAGATAGACAAAAATCAACAACAAAAAAGTAACCACACAGGCAGTGCTTGAAAAAACTATAGTTTTGCCTGCTGTATCTCCACTTAAAATGCTTTCAAACTAATTCCTAAATGTACATGTTGGACCTCTGAATTATAGTATGAAAGTGTGTGTGTGTGTGTGTGTGTGTGTGTGTGTGTGTGTGTGTGTGTGTGTGTGTGTGTGTGTGTGTGTGTGTGTGTGTGTGTGTGTGTGTGTGTGTGTGTGTGTGTGTGTGTGTGTGTGTGTGTGTGTGTGTGTGTGTGTGTGTGTGTGTGTGTTGACAGACATCTCCTATATATACAGTATCTGCCTGTGGCCTTGTCTCACCCTCCTCTCCCTCTCTCTCTCTCCCACCCCCCTGCCCCCCTCTCTCTCTCTCTCTCTCTCTCTCTCTCTCTCCCTCCCTCCCAGCCTCCCTCCCTCTCTTTCTCTCTCCCTTTCTCTCCGCCCCCCTCTCTCTCTCTCTCTCCCACCCTCTCTCTCTCTCTCTCTCCCACCCTCTCCCTCTCTCTTCCTAGAAGTTTAATCCTTTTTTTTCGTCCGTCCGTCTAACGTCCAACCCGACAGATGTTGCCTCGTAGCGCCTGTGGCCTCCCAGCTCCTGTAGTTATGAATGATTGCACCGCGGCTTTAAGTTGGATCAGTGTTAATCCAGCAGCAGCAGCATATGCAAGCCGGACGCGCAATGGCCAAATCCTAGAGGAACTTTACTCACTCGTTTTCCCCCTCTTTTTAAAATGCTTTTGAAGAGGCCGGGAGCAGTTAGCATTAGCACGGACGCAAAACATCCCACTATGCTGCTTAGGGAGAAAGATATGGAGGTTTTTAAATGTAGGATGGGATTTTAAATGTAAAGTAAACTCGACTGTGTAGGTGTGAATCAGTGAATGTGACCTAGATTTAGTGGAACACAACTTTACTGTCATTGAACTTTGTTATTTTATGTTTGATTTGTGTAGTTTTTGCATGAGCAATTTCAAGTTGTGTCTTATTTTATTCCCAATTTCTATATATAAATATATATATATTTTTTTAAGATATTTTTTGGGCTTTAAAAAAAAATGCTTTATTGATAGTGCAGAGAGACAGAGGTGAAATGGGGCAGAGAGGGGAGTGACATGCAGAGAACGACCGCGGGTGGGAATCGAACCCGGGTCTGCTGCTGGGCCCGGCCCGGGGGGGGGGGATGCCCTATCAACTGAGCTAAGGGTGCCCCCCAATTTCTCAATTCTAATTATTCTTAAAGGGACAGTCAGTGATTCTGGAGAAAGCTTGTTGTACTTATGTAGGTGTGAGTGCGACCTAGATTCAGTGAAACACAGTCTCTCTCCGGGCCTAAGATGTCATTAATTTAATTTTCCTTTTCGTAACTTTTACTTGATCTATTTCACGTTTTGTCTTATTTTATTCCTAATTCCTTTTGTCTTAAACATTAATGTTAAAGCGTCACACATATCGTTATCGTATTTTTCCTTTTTAAATATCGTCTGACATCTTGATAACGTGAATCTGCAAAGCTTTTTAAACTGAATGTCGTAAAAAGTACAATATTTCGGAGGGGCCCTCGTGGTGTATAGTGGCTAGAGCGTCCCCCATAGTGCCCCATTTCATCTCTCTCTACAAAACTCTCTTATATAGTAAAAAAATGCCAAAATAATAATCTTTAAAATAAAATAAAATAAAATAAAATATTTCCCTCTGAGATGTTGTGTAGTAAAATTATAAAGGAGCAGAACATTAAAATACTCAATTACAAGTAGCTCAAAATATATTTAAGACAAGTACTTAGTGACTCTCCAACATTGCCATTTTATATATATATATATAGCTCTGGAAAAAATTAAGAGACCAGACTGGATTTTTCTTAAATCTTCATCTCTTCATAACTAAAAATATTATAACAGCAAAATGTTAATTCTACTCAAACATGTGCCTATAAATAGTAAAACGCAAGAGACACTAAATAGTTGGACTGGTCTCTTCATTTTTTCCAGAGCTGTATATCCCGTCACCTTTCTGTGACCTGTCTGTCTCTGTGTTGTAAGCCTTGTCTGTCTGCTGGAGTTTTCTGAATGAATGAATTCATTGATTATGACTGAGTTCACAGACCCTCCATCAGCCCTACTCAGACAGATTATCCAACTGCATATATCCAGCACTGGAAAAAAATTAAGAGACCAGTCTGGATTTTTCTTCAATCTTCATCCGTACATTACTTGTTGAAAATGCTCTTAATTGGCAATATTTTTATTGTGAATTTGGTAGAAATGTTGTCAGTAGTTTATATTATAAAATCAAAATGTTCATTCTACTCAAACATATGCCTATAATTAGTAAAACGAGAGACACTGAACATTTGGAGTGGTCTCTTAATTTTTTCCAGAGCTGTAGACAACATACTGACTGAAAGACTAAATAAATTACCTCCTGTATGTAATGTGAATCATTAAATGACCTTAACTTTGAATGAACAAGGGTCTCAATTCAAATTTGATTGATTGATTGATTGATTGATTGATTGATTGATTGATTGATTCAATTTATTTCAGACATATCAAAATTACAAAGCAAAATGAAAATACAAAAAATTATGTTCAAATTATTTCACAAAAAAATTCAAATAAACAAATGATATGTTGAATACATTATTAAATTAACAAAAATATTGAGCTTAATGTATGCAGCATAAGTCAAGACACTTAAAAATAATAGACTTCCACATATACGCTGTCCAAATGTGGATTCATCCGCAACGAAAAATAGTCCTTAACAAATGCAATAACTATTTCCTGTTAGTTTGACATTACCTACTGTGGGCAGATGTTAGGAACTGAACATGAAACTATAGTCTATATTTACGAGATGGGTTCTTTGCCCATATCATCAAATCCAATCAATAAATCCAACATTAGTTCTAGATGTCTTCATATTTAAAAATAAATAAATAAATAAAAGTCCGAAATAAACAGTTGCAGTATCATGCTCGGCCACTAGATGGTGCTAAAGTACTTCTACATTCTCTTGTGTGGCAGGTTTGACAGAGGACAGAAGCGACTCTAAGTTGTTGTTGTAACGGTTTCCTATTTGAATATTGGACAGTTAGGACCCAGTTTTAGATCGAAGGAGAGATGCATTTGCCTTTTTGAAGATATATATCTTATATATAAGGTGAGACACTGCAGATGAATTACATTTCTAACTTATATAATCATCATGAAACTTTAAAATTATTATTTTTTGTATCACAATTTTTTCAGATTATGTTTGAATAAATATTTACTAAAATCAGGCAATTCAAAATTGGAATTAAATCCGTTCTAAAGATGTGGTTAGATGCAAATAAACACCTGAATGTACATGTTGGACCCTTTTTGATTTATACTAGTATGAAAGAAGACATGTTATGGAAGATAAATAGACAAAAATATCCAAACTGACCAGTTGATTAAACAATGTTTTAGTTGCTGCTATGACTCACTGTGATGCAAACAATGTCTAGCTGGAAGCGTTTCCATGTTTCATCAGATGAATCATAAGCGTGAACATGTCGTGTGGTTGACGAAGCAAAGCAGATTACAGTTACATATGGAGGCCAACCTATATATGAAAATATGTAAGGGGAAAAAAAGCTGTGTGTGTGTGTGTGTGTGTGTGTGTGTGTGTGTGTGTGTGCGTGCTTTCGATTTTGTGTCTGTGTGTGTGTGCATAATGCTTTCGATTTTGTGTGTGTGTGCATCATGCATTCGACTTTATGTGCGTGTGTGTGTATGCGTTCCTGTGTGTGTGTGTGTGTGATCTGATGATTCACTGCTTGGTTTGTGCAACATCACGCTAACCTGCAGGCTGCGTATGTTCGTCATAACTCATTATTCATGTTATGCTTCAAGCTTAGAAAGAAGCAGAAATATTTTAGATACATTTATTTATTTAGGCTATTGTTAATGTAGTTGCTTTATCCCACCACTCATTGACAGTTCACACACACACACACACACACACACACACACACACACACACACACACACACACACACACAAATCATTCACAGTTGCCATGGCTACTTTTAGAGCTTTTTCGATAAGCCCTTTCTGACCTTGGCTTTCAACTCACACGTTTACTATAATAGAAATATCGTGATAATGACAAGTGGCTGTTGAAGGTCATCTAGTCTGAACTATTCAAGCGGAAAGATTTATAATGTTACAACTGTTGTTAAGCTTTTGATTGATTTTGAAACGTGCTGGAGTACGGTGCGCAAGAGGGGACAAATGTCATTCACAAGCCGTTGAGAGTTCCGGCAGTAGTCAGTGTCTCACACACACACACACACACACACACACACACACACACAGAACACAGACACCACACACACACAGAAACAGACATACAGACACACACACACACACACACACACACAGAAACACACACACACACAGAAACACAGACACACACACACACAGAAACACACACACACACACAGAAACAGACATACACACACACACACACAGAAACACACACACACACAGAAACACAGACACACACACACAGAAACACAGACACAGACACACACACACACACACACACACACACACACACACACGGACCACAGAACGATTATCAGAATCAAAATATCACCATAGTATGTTGAGTTTGAGCTACGACCTACGACCTCAGCATACATGTGCAGCTTCATTTTTTTTTTTTTAAATGTGCAAGCTGTATCTCGCCCGGGGTACAAAAGTTCACCGTATATTTTTAGATGTTTACTCAGAAGGCAGTGATGTATCCCAAGCAGAGAAACACACACACACACACACACACACACACACACATACACACACACACACACACACACACACACACACACACACACACACACACACACACACAACATATGAGATTTTTAACATTAAGGATGTTTAAAATAATCCGTCTCTTAGCAGCCTTAATACGCAAAGTTCAGTATTGGTGGAATCCCTAAAATAGGTGTAGCTGGTTTTTTTTTCACCAGAGACCCTGACTGTGTGTGTGTGTGTGTGTGTGTGTGTGTGTGTGTGTGTGTGTGTGTGTGTGTGTGTGTGTGTGTGTGTGTGTGTGTGTGTGTGTGTGTGTGTGTGTGTGTGTGTGTGTGTGTGTGTGTGTGAATATGGTCGGCGGGTCACGTAGCTAGCATACGCATTATGTACTTAATAACGGACTATGTAAATCAGTCGACATAGCTGTGCTGCCTCCGTGACTTAACTTTGAGCATAAGTGATTTTTTTTTTTTTTTTTTACATTTTAGCATAAGGGGAAACATGAAACACACACACACACACACACACACACACACACACACACACACACACACACACACACACACACACACACACACACACAGAGCTCAAATCTCGACGCATAAATTGACCGTATCCAAATCTGTTTTCACACCAAAGTTATAGGCCTACATAATCCAAGGAACGACCCGGTTATATTTAGCTTTTTTTTTTTTTTTTTGCAGGAATTATGGGGACCTTTTTGACCGTGACAGACACTCAGGAAAAGGCCCACACACACACAACAGCTGGTATAAACATAATTACTAAAAAACACAAGTTTAGTTTGGGCTTAAAATCTTAAAATATTCATGTTGGTGGAGCCTTAAAATAGACAGTGTGACGGATCATGTGTAATACTGTCATGTTCCCACACAAAATAGTTTCTTAGGCTGTGTTGTAAAAGCCCTACTAACGTCCTCCCTCCTACATACTCAACATGTATATACTGCATACTAAAAGCCCTACTAACGTCCTCCCTCCTACATACTCAACATGTATATACTGCATACTAAAAGCCCTACTAACGTCCTCCCTACTACATACTCAACATGTATATACTACATACTAAAAGCCTATACTAATGTCCTCCCTACTACATACTCAACATGTATACACTACATACTAAAAGCCTATACTAATGTCCTCCCTACTACATACTCAACATGCATACACTGCATACTAAAAGCCCTACTAACGTCCTCCCTCCTACATACTCAACATGTATATACTACATACTAAAAGCCCTACTAACGTCCTCCCTCCTACATACTCAACATGTATATACTGCATACTAAAAGCCTATACTAACGTCCTCCCTCCTACATACTCAACATGTATATACTACATACTAAAATCCCTGCTAACATCCTCCCTACTACATACTCAACATGTACATACTGCATACTAAAAGCCCTACTAACGTCCTCCCTCCTACATACTCAACATGTTTATACTACATACTGTCTACTTAACCCTCCATTGTGTATGCGAGGCTCGTCGGACCGTTTACACTGAAGTATACGGAAGCAATAAAGAATAAAAAAAAAAACTTCTGTGTCGTTTGAAAAGACGCAATGCATTGTGGGGCGGTTGAGTAGGAAAAGTAACCTATCGATCCATACACAACATTTTCCCGGAAGTTAGTACTCATCTGGGCATTTCTCGCCTACACAAACTCGCATACACATCCACAACATACTCAAATTGACATCAAAGTGTGTATGAGTAGGACGTTAGTAGGGCTTTTCAAACACAGCCATTTCTCAATAAAATTTCATTTGAATTTAAAGGTGCAGTCAGTGATTCTGGAGAACGCTTGTTGTCAAAATCACTTTTTGTCCTAAATCAGTGAATATCTCCTCATGATCCACTACCTGTCTGTACTGTGTGAATATCTCCTCATGATCCACTACTGTTGTACTGTGTGAACATCTCCTCAGATCCACTACTGTTGTTGAGTGAATATTCAGATCACTATGTGTATGAGTGAATATCTCCTCATGATCCACTACCTGTCTGTACTGTGTGAACATCTCCTCATGATCCACTACCTGTCTGTACTGTGTGTGAGCTGGAAAAAAAATAAAATTTGAATACACAGCCTAGGCTCTGTAAACTGGTATATAAACAAAGACAAAGGTGCCACCATAGCTATAGCAGCATGCCCAGAGCCTAGGTGTTGTATTAACACTGGATTTTTTTTTCAGCTCACACACACACAGTACAGACAGACAGACGGCCGATTGTGAGGAGATGTTCACTGACTTTGACAATAGGTGTGATATCTATGTGAGAACACTTCAGGAGCCAGAGGAAAAAATAGGAAATCTCACACCTGAAGTGTTAAGATGAATACCCGCCTCCATTTATACCCCAAAGGATTTGAAATATAACACGACATCCACTCGACTATGACACATGTTCTCACCATTAAACAGTATTTTTTTTTTTTTTTTTAGATTTTTTTTTGGCATTTTTATGCTTTATTGATAGTGTAGAGACAGAGGTGAAATGGGGCAGAGAGGGGAGTGACATGCAGAGAACGACCGCGGGCTGGAATCGAACACGGGTCCGCTGCTGGCCGAGGCCCATGGGGGGGGGACACCCTACCAACTGAGCTAAGGGCGACCCCCGACCATTAAGGCCAGGACACACCAGCCCGATAATCGCCGTCGTAAAAAAAAGACGAATCTGTTTGGTGTGTGCCGTGACGTCGGCCGACGTAGAGGTCGTCGGGCTTGTTTGAGCCTGCGGCCGCCGATTGAACATGTTCAATCGGCGGCCGACCTCTTCATTTGGAGAATTTGATTGGTGGAGGGCTAGCGAATCAGTGAAGCCCGGAAGTGAGGCGGGTAGCACAAACAGCTAACAACAGCTAGCCATCGTTTTAATGTGTTTGTTCGTTTCGTTTTGAGAGTACTCACATGCATCAACCCTTGTTGACTGCTCGACACCATGCTCGACACTCTCTGCTAAAAATTGTGCTCTTATGGTCCATAAATATAAATACGTATTTCTATCTATGTTTATGCTCTAGAGAGATGTCCAATCATTTCCGGCTTTCGTATTTTTCGGGCCACAATACCGATTAGCGCCGCCTGCTGTTGTGGAGACATTACGTCCCCAGCGTACGAAAATAAACAGTCGTCTCGGTGTGTTCTTTAGCAGCGACGGGAAGCTGGAGCTTCCTGAAACGGCCGACTCCATTTTTTTTGACGACGGCGATTATCGGGCTGGTGTGTCCTGGCCTTTAAACAGTATCTATTGGACGGCCGTACACGTCAAAATGTGACACTAAAATTTGGAGGAAAAATTCGAAAATGTATGCGAGCAGAATTTTTCCCTAGCTTTTTTTTTGCTATTTTTCTCATACATTGTGTGTGTGTGTGTGTGTGTGTGTGTGTGTGTGTGTGTGTGTGTGTGTGTGTGTGTGTGTGTGTGTGTGTGTGTGTGTGTGTGTGTGTGTGTGTGTGTGTGTGTGTGTGTGTGTGTGTGTGTGTGTGTGTGTGTGTGTGTGTGTGTGTGTGTGTGTGTGACCGTCTGAGATGATTGAAAGAAGATTTGTCAGCCCACGTCTTCACACCCTTCGTCAAGAGGAAAGTGTGATTGAGATGAGACACTTTCATCTGACACCAACGGCATGTCACTTTCACGAAGGGCAAAGATTCTTCTGTTACATCACCAGTGTACTGACTTTTTAGATGTCTCATAAATCAGACAGTGAACAACATATGGACAAATCCTTCAGTAATAACCTTCAGAATAGTGCTGAGAATGGTTATGGAAAGTTTAGTTGATGTAAGTGCTTTAGAAGTTGAGATTTTTTGGTTGAGAGTATTGAAAAAAAACCTAATGTTGAGATAATGTCCGTTAAAGATGGTTGTATAGGAGAAATATACAGACGCAAACAGACAAGGTTTAGTCAAATAAACACCTGAATGTACATGTTGGACCTTTGATTTATACTAGTATGAAAGAAGACGTGTTATGGAAGATAATAAATAAACAAAAAGCTAAAAATTGTACATTGTTAGAGTGAATGTATTTAGCTGTCTTGCAAACGGACCCACACAGCATCTAGTCTCAAACACATCTGCAGTTTTAGCCTAAGGGTTTATTCGGAGAGAGCGGTGTGTGTGTGTGTGTGTGTGTGTGTGTGTGTGTGTGTGTGTGTGTGTGTGTGTGTGTGTGTGTGTGTGTGTGTGTGTGTGTCTGACCGATGGAATCCAATCAAGCGAAGGCGGCCTTCTGTGATTGGCCGGCCGAAAAACATGTGACCTTCGTGTTTGGTGTGAGAGCTGACACCAACAGCAGCTCCTCTCTGATTGCTACACACACACAGACATTCTCACAAATACACACACTTACACACACACACACACTCAGACACTAACACTAACACACACACACACACACTCAGACACTAACACTCACACACACACACACACACTCAGACACTAACACTAACACACACACAAATACACATTCTCACACACACACACACACACACTCAGACACTAACACTAACACACACACAAATACACATTCTCACACACACACACACACACTCAGACACTAACACACACACAAATACACATTCTCACACACACACACACACAAACAGACACTCTCTCTCAAACACACACACACACAAACACACACTCTCTCTCATACACACACACACACACACACACACACACACACACACAGAGACACACATACAAATACACATTCTTACACGCATACATTCACTAACATACACAAATACAGAGATACACAAATGCGCACAGACACTCACTCACTCTCTCTCAAACACACAAAAAAAGCACACTTTTTCACACACACACACACACACACTCACACACACACACACACACACACACTCACACACTCTCTCACACACACACACTCTCTCTCTCTCTCTCTCTCACTCACTCACTCACACACACACACACACACACACACACACACACACACACACACACACACACACACATTGTCTATTTATGTTTTTTTTGGACGTTGTGGTTAATATTATTACCGAGGAATCAAATCTGCCCGTTGGAGCTTCACTGATTGGGCACATGGAGCCGAACGTGCAGAAAACAAACCAGAGACATGACGCAGCGCCGCCACCTCGGCTGGGCATAATGAAACCGGATTTTCACTCTTTAAGCCCCTAAAAATACACTCCCAAAACCCTCTCTCTGTGTGTGTGAGTGCGTGCGTGCGTGCGTGCGTGTGTGTGTGTGTGTGTGTGTGTGTGTGTGTGTGCGCGTGTGTGTGCAGAAATCCATCGAATGGTCACCAATGCATTGTTGAACGTCTGTGTTAAAAGTATATGTATATATATCTTTAAATATCTCCAGTGATTCTGGAGAACGCTTGTTATCAAAATCACTTTTTATCTAAATCAGTGACTTTCTCCTCATGATCTGTGACCTGTCAAACCCAGTGTTAATACACAGCCTAGGCTCTGTGAACAGGCATGTTGCTGGCTATGGTGGGCCCTCTTGTTTTTTAAAATGCCAGTAAACAATCGGATACAAATGGACCTTTTGGTTAAACAGAATTTGTTACGCTGAACACACTCACTCGCTCACTCACTCACTCACTCACTCACTCACTCACTCACTCACTCACTCACTCACTCACTCACTCACTCACTCACTCACTCACTCACTCACTCACTCACTCTCACACACAGATTCTCTCTCACACATTTCTCCATGAACCACACATTAGGCCTTTAGATGGCACACACTGTGGCCTCTGGACATTAGAGTCACTTGGATTGTCACTGGCATAACACACACTCCACATACATGGAGGCGGAATATCGTTCTCATTGTATGCTACACGTGAAAACAGACATGAATAGAGCCGATATGGATCTATATATCCGTCTCATCACTCAAAGGCTGTGACATGTCTTGCTCTGTGCAAAGGATTGTGGGTCAGACTCAGAACCTCCATAAAGCTGCTGGTTTGATAACTAAATCTCACCACCGCACTGAATGTAGTAGGACATCTGGGTATATTCTTCAGCATGCTGCATTTAGGTCTTTTTCAGGACTACTTAATAGCAGGGAAATATGGGGATTGGAACGCACCCCCGCTGTGACCAAAGATTGCAACAAACCGATCCCTGATTAAAACTCGAGGCAAACTCGACAGATAGATAGATAGATAGATCCAGACATCCAGTAGCACTTTAGGTGTTAATGCCAGTGTGTGTGTGTGTGTGTGTGTGTGTGTGTGTGTGTGTGTGTGTGTGTGTGTGTGTGTGTGTGTGTGTGTGTGTGTGTGTGTGTGTGTGTGTGTGTGTGTGTGTGTGTGTGTGTGTGTGTGTGTGTGTGTGTGTGTGTGTGTGTGTGAGTGCGAGTCGGTGTCACCCTCGGCACAGTGTAGGTGCTGTAACCGACGGATACGAGGCTGCATAGAAACGCATGAAGCAGAAGTGATGTCAGCAGCTGCTCATGTGGAAAGAGTCACTCTGGTTAGATAACCTTCACTGATGCCTCTCTATGTTCACTAGGTTTATGAGTGTTTCAGTCTTTCTTTCATAGCACAGATCCAAACTGCTGAGATGAATGTGATGTGCTATAGAAGATATTCTGCACTAAAACTGATAAAGGAGCATTTCAAACCTATTATAATTTGTTTTATAATCTTTTTACGATTATTTTTCGGCAGTTTTTGGCCTTATTAGACAGTGTGTAGAGACAGAGATGAAATGTGTCAGAGAGGGGAAATGACATACAGAGAACGACCCGGGCTGGATTCTAACCCGGGTCTGCTGTGAAGAGGACTGAGACTCTATGGGGGGTGGAGGGGCGGGGGGTTGGGGGGGGGGGGGAGGTCTAACCACTTCACCACGAGTGCCCCCTTTCAACCTATTTCTATGCCTGATAATTACTCAGGTATTTTTAAGCACATATATCATCAGCGTTTGTTTTCTGAGCATGTACATGAGTAAGATTTATAATTGATTTGATGTGTTTTTCATTAATCTGAGCACTGGGGAACATGTAGGTAAACATTGTGTTTTAATATCTCCTTCAAAACACATTTTCAAATGGCCTGAAATTAGAAAAATAATTCTGAAATTGTTTGAATAATATAATTTTGTCTCTTGAAATGTAATGCGTGATTCACTAGATCGGAGCTAAGTCATACAGTAAAACAGGCAGTTGCCCTGTAAAATCATGACATGCTTACTAAGTTTTCCATTTGGAATATTAAAGCTGACATATAAGCAATTATATGAAATATAAAATAAAGCACAATATAATACATGTATTGAAAAGAAGCTATGCTCAAAAGTAACATGATGAGGTGAAGATGTATTTATTTATTCTATACTTCCAGTTACAGCCTTACGTTCAGACACAAAGGTAGAGCATCTTCTTGCTGCAAAGATCTTGTATTTTCTATGTAATTAGAAATCTGTTAATTTGCGTTTCACACACACAGCGTTCGTCATTATGAGTCAGAGTGTGTTAGAGTGGAGGTGATGTTAATGTCTCATCTCCGGTTCATCACATTTAAAAAGGAAACAGAGGCTTAAATAACATGGCTGCTGATTAACAACCGTCTCCAGCTGAGTTTAGATACAGCAGCAGCTCTTGAAAAAAAATAAGAGACCACTCCAAATGTACAGTGTCTCTTGTTTTACTATTTATAGGCATATGTTTGAGTAGAATGAACATTTTGGTTTTATAATATAAACTATTGACAACATTTCTACCAAATTCCAATACATTTTTTTGTCATTAAGAGCATTTATTTTAAGTAATGTAGACCAGTCTGGATTTTTCTTCAATCTTCAACTCTATATTCCTAATAGAAATGCTCTTAACAAAAAATATATTCTTATTGTGAATTTGGTAGAAATGTTGTCAGTAGTTTATATTATAAAAACCAAAATGTTCATTCTACTCAAACATATGTCTATAAAGACACTGAACATTTGGAGTGGTGTCTTATTTTCTTTCAGAGCTGTAAATAGTGTGGAAGTTATGGGGATTGGACCACAGGGTAAGACACAGCAACTCAAACACGGGAAGCCGATTAAAGCTGGGGTATTTGATTTCCGATTGGTCAAAATTAACATGAGCTCTACACTTTGACCAATCAGAGCGAGGCTCCGATTCTTAAAAAAAAAAAAAAAAAAAAACGATTCTCTGTTCTTATTGGCTGTTGGGACTGTCCATTCAATTTGGCTCGACTTTGTTGGTGTAGAGCGTGTCAGGGAGGGACCATAGGGGAGGGACCAAAGAGAACAAGTGGAGCGGTTGAGGTATTTGGATTAAAATCTCTATCCCAACTGCCATTTTCTCCCTAAATCCTCCACCCCAGCTTTAATTTAGCATATCCAGTTTAGTATATTAGATGAATACTTGCCATCACTATACGCTGTGTGTGTGTGTGTGTGTGTGTGTGTGTGTGTGTGTGTGTGTGTGTGTGTGTGTGTGTGTGTGTGTGTGTGTGTGTGTGTGTGTGTGTGTGTGTGTGTGTGTGTGTGTGTGGTTGTAGAGATAACTGCTTTCCTCCGAGGGTGAAACCATTACGTTACATAACGTCCTGTGAGTCACAGACCCTGAGCAGCGCGGCTCAAAACCTCTTTAATTATCACACACACCACAATGAGGCAATCGCTCTCTATTCACCCAGGCGCTCTGCTATACACACACACACACACACACACACACACACACACACACACACACACACACACAGATATGCACACACACACACACACTACTAATATACACGCACCCCCACACACACACATAGAGTAGCACACATAGAGTACACACACACACACACACACACACACATAGAGTAACACACACACAGAGTAACATACACCAACACAGTAACACACAAATAGAGTGACACACACACACAGAGTAGCACACATAGAGTAACACACACACACACACACACACACACACTACTCATACAGACACAAACACACACATACACACAGAGTAACACAAACTGACAAACTCTGCGGCTCAAAAGAAGGCGACAGATACTCTTCCTTTTAAAATGGCACATCCATATAGATTTTAGAATTCGGTTCATCCTAGCCTGAGAAAAGGCAGAAAGAGTGTTTTATGGTCTCACTGTCTAACCTTACATTTTTCCATTTGTGACATCACACATGGTAAAATGTAGGGTCAGGATTAACAGGACAGCTGGGCCAAGGGAAGACTGAGGGAAGACTGAGGGAAGAAAAACCTCATTCATTATATTATAATAGTGATTTAATAATGATAGAATGCTGGTTACATATGGGTGAAGTATTCCTTTAAGACGAACCGGCATACTTTCATTTTCAGCCTTTTTCTGATTTTATAATGGGAGCGGATGGGAAGGAATGTTCAGAGGCAGAGTATAGGGGGAACCAACAGTTAGAGTGGGGAACTGGTGTAAAAAATAAACTGAAATATGCTTTTCAACTTGCTCTCTCTCACACAAATCTCAGCCTACATGGATCATTTTGACATCAAAATGTAGGACATAGTCTGCCGGTCGTATACATGTGACTACTGAAGCAATCGGACCTACACAATGGGAGTTTTGGGCTTCCAAGTGAAAAGTTGTCCAACCAACTGCTGCCTTACTTCCATATCACAGGACCCAAAAAAAACTAAGACACCTGTGCAACCGTTGCCATAGCAAACAGTAACAACCCATTCATACAAATGAGAACTAGAAACTCCTTTCAATCTTACATTTAGACTATTCAACATCTCTCATACATTAATGGGATTTTTCAACATGCCAGCCACCGTAGCTTCTGCAAATTATCCCTTCACATCTCCCCTCTCAAGTTCCCACACTCCAGAGGGGGTCCTCACACAGGGTCAGCCATAGTACAGACAGACAGACAGACAGACAGACAGACAGACAGACAGACAGACAGACAGACACACTCCAGAGGGGGTCCTCACACAGGGTCAGCCATAGTACAGCGCCCCTGGAGCAGTTTGGGGTTAAGTGTCTTGCTCAAGGACACAATGGTAGAGATGATGGGCACCGTAGATGTAATAGCAGCCACCACTAGTTTTACTACTAACACCCTCCTGTCCGGTGCCAGGGATCCAACCAGAGATCTCATGGTTACTGGGAGGAGGAACCAGAGACCTCATGGTTACTGGGAGGAACCAGAGACCTCGTGGTTACTGAGAGGAGGAACCAGAGACTTCATGGTTACTGGGAGGAACCAGAGACCTCATGGTTACTGGGAGGAGGAACCAGAGACTTCATGGTTACTGGGAGGAGGAACCAGAGACCTCATGGTTACTAGTCAGCCCCCTTTTCCTCTAGGCCATCCTACCTACCACCCCAATATGAGCATGAATCATAAGATAAATGATAGTACATTAAGAGTGTGACTACCTGAGCCCACCACATAGGGGATTGGGCCTTATGTAACACTCTGAATCTTAACTCAGATTACAGTGGGGGGGCGGGGGGGAGAAGAGAAAACTTCTGGAGCTCTGAGCGACACATTTAATACGTTTAACAGTTTAGCTGCTGCTCTCAATCAGCTCCATGTAAATGAGAAATAAATAAAAAAAATCAGGACACGCATAGAGACTAACCGTGCGTTCCATTACCCATACTTCCTTTAGAATGCCGGAAAAGGATATAGGATGTTCCCAAGACATGCAGGTCAAATGTAGAATGCCAAAAATATCAGTATGTCCTCAAAATAGGCCTACATCCAATTGCATTTTGTAATATGCAAACCACCGTGCTTAACACATAAATGTACTTTTTTTTTTTCTGTATTTCGTATGTAAACAAATGGCCCAGAGCTTGAAGCGTACACGATTACAGAGCCTAGGCTGTGTATTAACACCAGATTTAAATGATCTAATGGTTCAGATAGATTCTACACACTAAATCTGGAATATCATGTATGAAATGTTTGTCTTTGTTTAGGTCAGTGTTTGTCATGTAAACAAAGGGCCCAGAGCTAGCATCATACCAGTTTACAGAGTCTAGGCTGTGCATTAACACCCAGATTATGTACTTCATCCTAACATGGCTCCTTGAACTTGCCTCTTGCTTATACATCCGTCTCATCGCTGGTTGTTTTCATACGGAGACTCCTAAGACTTCGGACGATACTTACGCCACACGGCTTGTGGGTCAGAACCTCCATAAAGCTGCTGGTTTCAACACTCAAAATCTTGGCCAGGTGTAGTAGTAGTAGTAGGACATCGGGGTATTTTTAAGCATACTAAATCTGACCACAGGAATTGAGACGACCTAAATATTTGTTCTACCATACTACCATACTACCATACTACCATACTAAATAGCAGTATTTAGTATGAGTAGTATTAATTATGGGGATTGGAACGCAGGGAATTTATTCCTAAAAGCTTCAGATATCGTGTTGAACCCAAAGCAGGTCGAGCTTATAGTCCCATCTTTGCCCTCTCAATGCTTTCCAACAACTGTGTGTGTGTGTGTGTGTGTGTGTGTGTGTGTGTGTGTGTGTGTGTGTGTGTGTGTGTGTGTGTGTGTGTGTGTGTGTGTGTGTGTGTGTGTGTGTGTGTGTGTGTGTGTGTGTGTGTGGGTGGTGGGGGGGGGGGGGGCGTGTTATACATGTAATACATAGGTAATTTAATGCAACTTTTATAGTACAGAAGAGCTCAAATGTTCTATTATCCAAGTGTTCACTGCTGCTCATGTGCCAAGCAGCCATGTTGAAGAGTTGGAAAGGTTTCTCCCAGTTTACAAGTAGGAATACAGACCTCAGCAGGCATTCATGTTGGATTTTTTTTTCTTCTGTTCTTGCCAATTTTCACAAGATTGGCTTCTCTACTTATGACATCTATTGCAGTATGTCCGTCCTGGGAGAGAGATCCCTTACTAAAAGCAGCTGTTTTGTTGGAAGTTACAGGAATACACACACCCTGCTATGGATATAGCTCCACTGCATTGTGGGTCAGCCTCTTTAGGCAAATGTTAAGGGAGCAAACCCTGACAGAAAAGCAGTGTGTTGGCGGTGCACAATAGGCGGGCCTTAACATATCAAGGACCCGGCAGCCTCCTGCAGTCAGGATGGGGACTGGTTGTCTTGGGACCACCCATGCCACTAGGTTTACCTCTTCCTGGCAAAGATAGTGCTACTTGTGTGAATGTGTATGATTGCTGTATGTTTGAGGTGGTGGTCGGAGGGGCCGTTGGCGCTGAATGGCAGCCACGCTTCCGTCAGTCTGCCCCAGGGCAGCTGTGGCTACTATGGTAGTTTACCACCACCAGTATGACTGTGTGTGAACGAATTGAACCAGGAACCCTGTAAAGCGTCTTTGAGTGCCTAGGCAATAAAGCGCTATATAAAACCTATCAATTATTATAAATTAATTGTTATAATTAAATGTTTTATAATGTGTTTTATGTATTCTAATCTTGCCCCTGTAAAGCACTTTGAGTGGCCTTGTGTCTGAATTGTGCTATATAAATAAACTTGCCTTGCCTTGCCTTGCCTTGCCTTACTCTGTCGACTCTCCCTGAGATTTCTTAAATTTTTTAAATCCCGGTAAAGGGTTTTTACTGGGAGTTTTTTCTCAGCCGAGCTCAGGGTGTAAGGGCAGAGGGATAGATAGATAGATAGATAGATAGATAGATAGATAGATAGATAGATAGATAGATAGATAGATAGATAAGGGCAGGGTGTCATATTGTATCATATTGTATGAAATGTAAAGCCCACTGAGACAAATGCATTTTTGATTTTGGGTTATACAAATAAAACTGATTTGATTTGATTTCACATTTATGATACACACTAGCTATGCATTTATCTATAGTCCAATAAGTTCATATGAATGTAAACGGTTGCATTTGTCAGACCCCAGGATGCCCAGGATTTGTTGCATGAATTTTATGGCCACACTTTAATCCGTGTCCCCTAAACTAGGAATAGATTAAGAAACTTCTGCACGTTGACTAAACATATTCAGTCATAACTGTCAGAATGA
>CM049416.1:23575000-23577500 GCA_026929865.2 Hyperoplus lanceolatus
ACTCTCTTATTTTCATCATAACATTGCTCCTTGATCTTGCCTCTTGCTTTTATATCCGTCGCATCCCCGTTTGTTTTCATATGGAGGCTTCGTCGATGTGACGTCACTTCACGTGCTCACTGGATTGTGGGTCAGAATCGCCCAAATAGGATGATGTTTTCAACACTAAAAATCTTGGCCGCATGAAGTAGGACATCCGGGTACTTCTAACCATCCTAAATTTGGCCACAAGAATCGGGACATCCTAAATCTTTTTTCTACATACTATATAGTAGAAAGTATGCGATTCGGAACGCAAACTTTGTTTCACAAGCCAAAAACCACCTCAAGAGTGTAAAACTTTTTTGCTGAGAATTTTTATTTTCCGAATTAACCTTAACAGAGGGCATTATCGAGAAATAACAGACCAGAATGCCGTGATTGAAGAGCGAATCAAAACCCAGCATTTACCAGTGTTGTGTATAAGCAGATTTAAACTCTAGGCAAATCCAGGATAAATAAATAACAGACTTTCCAGGTTGTTTGTGTTTGTGTGTGTGTGTGTGTGTGTGTGTGTGTGTGTGTGTGTGTGTGTGTGTGTGTGTGTGTGTGTGTGTGTGTGTGTGTGTGTGTGTGTGTGTGTGTGTGTGTGTGTGTGTGTGGCAGCATCCAGTTTACCAGATTACAAGATAGCCGCGGCTCTTGCCAGAGTTTGTGACTGTTGGCCGGCGTCCCAGTGTTCGTGGATTGTTTGTCTGTATCCGGCTAATTAATGCACCAAGCAGATAACAAGGGCTGGAGCAGCAGTTTAGTCAGATAGCAACCCAACAGCAGGGGGTATAAGTAGCTACTTTTTTTTTTTTTTTTTTTTTGTAATTTTTTTTTTTTTTTTTTTATTGTATTCTATTATTCAAATATTTTTTGGGTATGGTTTTCATTAAGGCCTGACACACACACACACACACACACACACACACACAGAGGCATTAACACACACATACAGTGGCAAACAGACACACACACACACACACACACACACACACACACACACACAGAGGCATTAACACACACATACAGTGGCAAACAGACAAACACACACACACACACACACACACACACACACACAGAGGCATTAACACACACATACAGTGGAAAACAGACACACACACAGACACAGAGGCATTAACACACACATACAGTGGCAAACAGACACACACACGGACACACACAAACACAAACACACAGTGGCAAACAGGTACAGGTTTCTGCCACATCCACCCATGTCATTTTTCTTTATGTTTTATTACTATGAGCTTTTATATTGTTTGTATGTGAAATGAAACTAAAATAAACTACAGTGTGTGGACACCTGAATAGAACAGCTTCACTCAGGGTTCAAACACAGTCTTAAAATTGTTCATGGAAAGTTTGAAAACTGCTTGACTTTAAAGTGGCTACGAGGCGTTTTTGAACTGTTTTTATTATTGTCGCCTCAACACACACACACACACACACACACACAGGAGCGGTAGTTTTTATACGACAGCAGTAGCTCCTATTCATCTGTAGCTTTATTTGGTGGTTGTCATAAAGGAATACTTCACCCATACGGAACCAGCGTTCTATCATTATAAAATCACTATTATAATATAATGAATGAGGTTTTTCTTCCCTCAGTCTTCCCTTGGCCCAACTGTCCTGTTAATCCTGACCCTTACACTCTTTCTGCCTTTTCTCAGGCTAGGATGATCCGATTTAATTTTTTTTTTTGCACATTTATACTACATAGGATCTCAGAGTTCAATACACCTTCATATTCCAACCGGTGAAGTAGGTCTTTAAGTTAGACCATGCGTTGTATCAGATATTTTTTGAATATTTTCATCAAGCCAAATTTTTAACAAACATTCCACTTCCACATCAGACCAACGTCATTTCATTTAAAAGTCAATTATGGGGACAGTCTCATTTAAACCTAAGCTACAACAAGGGTTTTTTGAAATTTTAATATTCCTGCAACATTATGAGAAGTTAAACCCTGCAAGCTTTCCAAATCACGTACTAAAGCACGCTGGTTTGCATACTACAAAGCATTTGGATGTAAGCCTATTTTAGGATTAGGTATTTTTGGCCTACTGCATTTGACTTGGGACATCCTAAATCCTACTCTGACATACTAAATAGTAAAGCAGTATGGGGAATGAAACGCAAGGTTACTTTCTATGCGTGTGCTCATTTAATGTCCTATCTGTAATTGTGAACATTTGGCTTTGTTGACATATGGCCTATAGCCATTATTAACATACATACACTTTCTCCATCGCATCTGCCACTCTCTCACTCTCTGCTGGAAACTAGAACATACCGTGTGTAAAAATAGAAAAGATAGGAATCGGGGGTTAATTGAAAAATGCATCCCTGGTGTGTTAAATCTAGTGCCTTCAGCGATCGCACATGGATTTTATACCTTCTGCTGTACGTCCAGGTTTTTTTCTTAGCAGTAGAATCAACAACTGAAACA
>CM049416.1:23585000-23592500 GCA_026929865.2 Hyperoplus lanceolatus
CTCCGTGCCTGCTATGTGCAAAAGACTTAAGAGCCCATTAAAGGGAGTTTAATCTACACAAATATGGCCTTTAAAGGTGCACTATGTAACTTTGGGTGTGTCGGAGAAGTGAAACATTTTCTAAGGTTTATTCTCCAAAACTGAATAAACAAACTTTCCTCACAGGAAAATGTGATCCCTGGAACACTGTTTGAAGTTAGAAAGCTTCCTGAAAAGTTACTGTTTCTCTGTTGTTGTTGTTTACAGCAGCAGGGCCCACAGTTTGGTTTACAAACATATTCTAGTCTTACGTTTGGTTCCAGGTTCCTCAAAAGTAACTACATTTTGATTCATGATGATAGAATTATTCAATACTAAGAATTACTTTTAGGCCTAGTAAAAATATGTGTTGTAAACTGACTGCAGGCTCTGTGAATGTAAACAAACCCCCCTCCCATGAAACTGCATAGTGCACCTTTAACAGTCCTCCCTATATATAAAGTGATAAAGCAGTTTGTATTGGCCTCTCTCAGCCTTTACTACTACAAGTCTGTCTCGCGCGTGTTCAAGCAGTATTTGTAAAGGGATTTCTTGAACTCCATGCTACAGCTCGTCGCCTTGTCCTGCGAACCCGGCGTCGCGTCGTTATTCGCCTCTTCGTCATTTTCCTGCGACTTATTTGACGTTTTACTTCCTTTGCGCTGTAGCTCCGGGCTTGGGCGCGGGCTGGGCGGCGGGTCATCTTTCAGCGACGACTGATCCTGGTCCGTCTCGCGGTGGTAGAAGTAGTTAAAGTTGGACACAATGACTGGCACGGGTAGGGCGATGGTGAGCACGCCTGCGATTGCGCATAGCGAGCCCACTATCTTCCCTCCCACCGTCACTGGCCGCATGTCACCGTAGCCCACTGTAGTCATGGTCACCACGGCCCACCAAAACGCGTCGGGGATGCTGGAAAAGTGCGATTCTGGTTCGTCCGCCTCGGCGAAGAAAACTGCGCTCGAGAACAGAATCACCCCGATGAACAGGAAGAATATAAGCAGGCCCAGTTCGCGCATGCTCGCTTTGAGGGTCTGCCCCAGGATCTGCAGCCCCTTGGAGTGTCTGGAGAGCTTGAAAATCCTGAACACTCTCACCAGGCGAATGACGCGTAAAATGGCCAGCGACATGGTCTGTCCGTTCTGGTGCTCCTGCCCGCCTTGCTGCTCCGCCAGCTCCGTGCCCACTGTGATGAAGTAAGGCATTATAGACATGATATCGATTATGTTCATGATGGTCTTGGAGAACTCGGACTTGCTCGGGCACGCGAAGAAGCGCACGAACAACTCGAAAGTGAACCAGATGACGCAGGTGGTTTCTATGATGAAAAACGGGTCTGTGAACGTGAGCGAGGGCCGTGGCGCGGTGCTGTTGTCCGTGCGCGGGATAGTCACGGCCAGCTCGCGTTCGTCTCTAAACTCCGGGAGCGTCTCGAGGCAAAAAGTGATGATTGAAATGGTGATGACGATGACAGAGACGATGGCGATGCCTCTCGCGGGCATGGAGCTCTCGGGGTATTCGAATATGAGCCAAACTTGCTTCTGGAACTCGTTCTGAGGCAGCGGCTTCTCCTCTTCTTTGATGAAGCCTTCGTCCTCCCTGAATCTATCCATCGCCTCCTCTCCGAGCTGATAGAACCGAATCTCATCCACGAAAATATCTATTGACACATTGACGGGTCTGCGAATCTTCCCTCCCGACTGGTAGTAATACAAAATCCCGTCGAAGCTGGGTCTGTTGCGGTCAAAAAAGTACTCGTTCCGGAGCGGGTCAAAGTATTTTACCCTCTTGGCGGGGTCTCCCAGTAAGGAATCGGGGAATTGGTTCAACGTGCCCATCTGTGTTTCGTACCTAAGCCCCGCTACGTTGATGAAAACGCGCTCGTTGCTCTCTGTGTCCGTGTTCATATCCAACATGTCCTGCTCGTCAAACAGATGGGGACTGTGGTCCGCGCGTAATAGCGCATCCATGGCGTTCTCGCTGCAACCCAGCGTGTTATTCATGTCGTTTATCTTCCAGGGGCTTTGCGGCTGGATGTGCGGTAGGTTGTGGGCTAGGAGTAGCTGCTGTTGAGGGTGTTTTGGCTGTGGAGGAGTGTTTAGTTCTTTGGCGAAATCCTCTCCGAGTCCAGTTTGAACGAAGCCATGCGGGACATCCAGTGCGTTACGACAGCTATCATCGGCATTATTCCCCCCTCCACCACCGCCTCCGACGACGCTGCCTTTTGCGCCTCCGTTCTCAAAACTCACCAAAGCTATCTCCATTTCTCAGCCATGAAAAGTCATATCGAAGGGAAATACAATAACATTTGACTTGTTGAGCCGCGATGAACATACATCTTCTCCCGGTATTTCCCTACGAGTTGTTATAATAATCAAAAAATGGCGATGAGAAGACTAGTAATTCCTACAAATGTAAATTGTAAATTCACGCACGCACGCACGCACTGTCTATACTGTGGTCGCTGTGTTGTTAAGGCTAAAGAGGTCCACTGCTCTGTGCGCTGCTGCCGCTACTGGCTGTGGATGGACAGATGAAGTAAAGAGACGCCCGGATGAGAGAGTGTGTGTGTGTGTGTGTGTGTGTGTGTGTGTGTGTGAGAGAGAGAGGGGGAGAAAGAGAGAGAGAGAGTTAGAGGGAGAGAGAGAGGAGATAGGAGAGAGAGTGTGTGAGAGTGAGAGAGGGATACAGAGAGATGGGACAGCAGCGAGAGAGATACACAGAGAGCGAGAGATACAGAGTTAGAGCGAGAGAGGGGAAGAGAGAGGGAGAGAGAGAGACAGAGAAAGAGAGAGAGAGGGACAGAGAGAGAAGGCTATGGCATGATGTGGTGATTAGTCCTGACGTCAAAAGTGAGAGCTGCTCAGACCGTTTAGCTGCTGCATCTGAAAAATGTCTTTAGAGAGGACATGAGACAAGCTGCTCTCCATCTCTCTCTCTCTGTCCCTCTCGCTCTCTCGCTCCCTATCTATCTCTCGCTCTATCTCTCACCATCTCTTTCTTTCTATCTCTCTCTCTGTCTCACTCTCTCACTGTCTCTCCATCTCTCTCTCTATCTCTCTCTCCCTCTATCTCTCTCTCTCTCTATCTCACATCTCTCTCTCCATCTCTCTCTATCTCTCTTTCTCCCTCTCTCCCTCTATCTCTGTCGCTCTCTCTATCTCTCTCTTTCTGTGTGTGTGTGTGTGTGTGTGTGTGTGTGTGTGTGTGTGTGTGTGTGTGTGTGTGTGTGTGTGTGTGTGTGTGTGTGTGTGTGTGTGTGTGTGTGTGTGTGTCATATAGTATTCAAGACAAATTGCACTTGAAGTAAAAGTATAAGCACTGAAATATACTGTCTGTTTTTGAATTTTTTTGTGGTGGGGGGGGCATCTTTTCCTAGCAGAAATGGACTTGTAAAAACGTATTTATAAATATCTTTTTTTTTTTTTTTTTTTAACCTTTATTTCTACGGGTAAATCCCATTGAGACCGAAGACTCTTTTACAAGAGAGACCTGTTTTCCTTTCCCACGTTACCATTCACACACACATTCATACACCGATAGCAGCAGGCTAACTATCGACATTCACACGAGGCAAGGTGGGTGAAGTGTCTTGCCCAAGGACACAACAACTATGACACATGTGGCAGGGCGGGGATCGAACCTCCAACCCTTTGATCATCAGCCGACCCGCTCTACCACCTGAGCCACAGTCAACCCGTATCATATTCAGGGTCAGGGTTGCAGCAATGTAAATATGAATTTTTAATGTTGCACTATATGTCTACGGTTTGTCTGTTTTGCAGTGTCAGACTAGACAAACGGTATTATTTTTTTTATTTTTGTTTCGTATGCAAGCACACAAACAAATGACAATATTGAACCTTGAACCTTTAAATGAAAATAAATTAACAATCGAGTTTAAATTATTAATATGAATTAGTTTTGAAGATGTTTTAGATGTATAGTAATAAAACCCACTGAGAAAAATTGTATTTGTGATTTTGGGCTATACACATAAAACTGATTTGATTTGATTTGTACAGGCTACACATATGGCCATACACATTACAACTAATGTAAATTTTTTCAGAATTCTGCTTAGCGAAAACGTAACCAAGTATTTTCTACCAAAAAAGACATTGCATATTAAAGTAAAATCGTATATAATTTAATATGTGTGACCATGTATGTAATAAATTGAACTCAAGATAGATTGTCAACTTAATGTATCCAGGGCAGGTTAACAGATTAAAACATACAGAGCAACAACCACACAAATTAGATAAAACATGTTTATACAAAACAATATTAATATTGTGACATCCACAAATGATTGGTATATACTGTGTATGAATGTGGTTTAAAGATGTTAATCGAGGCTTTACTTCCCAGCCTGTGTAGCCTGTAGTTCATAATGTTGAGTTAGCCTTAGACTATTTCATCAATAGTTTCACCTCAATTATAAACAAACATGCGCCCCTTAAAAAGCATAGAGTAAAAAATAGATCAAACCCCTGGTTTACAAGTGAACTGTCTGATTTATTTTCTGAAAGAAATAAAGCATGGTCTCTAGCTAGACGCTCTGGAGATAATACCAATTGGACTATTTTTAGACAATTTAGGAATAAGTGTACAGCCATGGTCAGGAAAGCCAAATCCGAATATTACCTTGAATTAATCTCCGACTGCTACTCTAACCCTGCACTATTTTGGAAAGCTGTGAACTATAATAAAAACAATTCTAGCACAGTTCCCACTCAGATCAAATTAAATGGTCACACTCTCAATGATCAAAAAGAGATTGGCTTAGCTTTTAATAAACATTTTGTAGCTGCTGGTCAACTCTTTCAAAATGGAGGTTGTACACCTTCTACAACCAGTAGTAACGTACCGCCTGTCTCTCAAACTCCTATTTTCAGCCTTGATCTTCTTCCCACAAGTGTTGTTGTAGATGCGCTCCTCGCCATCAACCCCAAGAAGTACATGGGAGAGGACAATTTGGACCCGTTTTCAATCAAGCTTTCGACACATATAATATCAAAACAAATAACCCATATTTTTAATCTTTCCATCTCCTCTGGAATAGTTCCTAAAATTTGGAAAAAAGCTCACGTAATTCCTTTACATAAAGGTGGTGACAAAAATAATCTTAATAACTACAGGCCAATTTCCAAACTCCCATGCCTGGCAAAAATTCTAGAATCACTTATTAATAATCAGTTAAAAACATTTCTAACTAGTGCTTCCATTTTGAGCCCATTCCAATCTGGTTTTAGGGCAGGCCACAGTACTGTCTCTGCTGTGACTTTGGTTGTAGACAACATTGTTACAGCATTAGACAAGAAAAAGCACTGTGCAGCACTTTTTATTGATCTTTCAAAGGCCTTTGATACTGTTGACCACCATTTGCTTTTACAGAGGCTGCATGACATTGGCTTTGATCATTCTGCATGTAGCTGGTTTAGGGATTATCTCTCTGATAGACAGCAGTCAGTTAAACTCGGGAGATACCAATCTGAGTTTTTAACTGTTACAAATGGTGTCCCACAAGGCTCAATTTTAGGTCCAGTTCTTTTCACAATTTATATAAATAACATTGTTTCATCGCTAAAAAACTGTCATGCCCATCTATACGCTGACGACACAGTACTGTATTGCATTTCCGATTCGGTGCACCAATCTATTCAGAACCTACAAAGCTCTTTTAACACCCTGCAGGACTGTCTAGTGGACCTCAGGCTGGTTCTAAATACAGACAAAACCAAATATATGTGTTTCTCCAGAGCAAGAACTACAAATTTGAATGATTTTAATATTTTTACAAATAATGGATTCTTAATTGAAAGAGTCACAGAGTACAAATATCTTGGCATCTGGTTAGATGATAAACTCACTTTTAATTTTCATATAAAAAATCTTGTTCGTCGACTACGACAAAAAATTGGCTATTTTTATAGGAACAAAACCACCTTCCCTTTATTTAGTAGGAAAAGGATTATTGAAGCAGTTTTCATGTCTGTCCTTGATTACGGTGATGTGGTTTACCGGCATGCATCACATTCATGTCTTAAACTCCTGGACTCTGTTTTTCACTCTGCTTTAAGGTTCATCACAGGAGATGCTTATGACACACACCATTGTCTTTTATATGAAAAGGTTGGGTGGTCCTCCCTTAAAGAGAGACGTGACGCACATTGGCATATTTTAATTTACAAAGCCTTGACCGGAAGCTTCCTCGTTACTTAACTGAATTGCTGCAAATCTCAGATGGGCTTTATCAGACCCGCTCCACTGACATGCTTATGCTTTATGTCCCACAAGCCCGGTCTGAGCTAGGAAAGACAGCTTTTAGCTTCAGTGCCCCTGACTCCTGGAACAACTTACAGCAACAAATTAAACTAAATAACTTCATATCCTTTAACCAATTTAAACAAACTATTTTAAATCTGCCAAACTCTACCTGTAACTGTTTTAATTAGGCTATATTGTACTCTCACCCATTTAATTTTAATTGCTACCACTTAATTTCACCACTGTGTAAATGTTTCAATTGTTTTTCTCTTCACCTGTTGTTGTGTATTTGATGTATTTGCGTTGAATATTGTTAATGTATTGTTGTTTTTCCTTTGAATTTGTTTGAACTCGACGTCATTGTAAATGAGGGTCACCCCTCAATTGGTCTCTCGAGGATAAATAAAAGTTAAATGAAAAAAAAAATGAAAAATTATGTGTTATATATTTCATGCTATATTCTAATGCTAAGGTCTTATATAATGTGACGCGTCAAATGTCCTTATGGTAGAAGCATGGAGAAATTAAATAAAAATAATACAAAAAAAAAAAAAAAATACTACATAATGGAAAAAACATTGATATCCATTAAAATAAACAAAGAATGTAATACATTATTGGTAGTTAGAAGCAAGTATGCATAGAAGCATGAAAAAATTCAATAAAAAAAACGATAAAAAAAAATTATGGAAATATATTGACGTCCAAGAAAAGTGAAGAATGCAGATTAAATTATTGATATTTTAACGTGTTTTAAAGATGTTGTTAGAAGTCAATAGGCTCATTCCTAGCCTGTATATACTGCAGTTCATTATACATGATATATTACATGATATATTCTCCTGCTCACGTCTTATATAACATGATACGTCAAAGATCCTTAATGCACATGAATCCATTCTACAGTCGAGCATAAAGACCTGCTTCCACATGAGGACACCCATTGGTCACTGGCTCTTTCATCTACGTCTTCTTCTGTTCATTTTATATGTGTAGCTTTTGTGTGTGAGTATTTTTCTTCTTCTTCTTCTCTTGCTGTGTTGGACGGTAGGGTCGAAAGCCCCCCAGGCAAAACTCTCTGCACTCCAAACTGGTTATCCGGATGTTTGGTATAGTGGCCTTTTGAAGGAGATAGATAGATAGATGGATGGATGGAAGGATGGAGAGGCCTTTTCTTTATACCTACACACACACAGATAGTAACACATA
>CM049416.1:23600000-23607500 GCA_026929865.2 Hyperoplus lanceolatus
GATTTGTCAGTGAGCCTGTGTGTGTGTGTGTGTGTGTGTGTGTGTGTGTGTGTGTGTGTGTGTGTGTGTGTGTGTGTGTGTGTGTGTGTGTGTGTGTGTGTGCGTGTGTCGGTTACATTCAAGCCATTGCCAAAACGAGTTGACACAAAGTTGATTATATGACAGTGTTTGCAAAGATGGCTGTGTGTGTGTGTGTGTGTGTGTGTGTGTGTGTGTGTGTGTGTGTGTGTGTGTGTGTGTGTGTGTGTGTGTGTGTGTGTGTGTGTGTGTGTGTGTGTGTGTGTGTGTGTGTGTGTGGTCATTTATTTTGATGTGATCTGTTGCCTCTGGACAGTAAGCTGTGCCGATACTCTGACTTATAATCATCAAATGAAGCTCAAGCACTCAGAAGTAAAGTGGTTAAATACGAGGCTTTGTAATTTGGGTGAAGTGACCCTTTAAACCCTCAGGCAAACCTTTAAATAGGTTTTACACACACACACACACACACACACACACACACACACACACGTTGCCACACACACACACACTTTGCCACACACACACACACAAAGGGAAGCACACACACACAGCCACACACACACACAAAGGGAAGCACACACACACACACACGTTGCCACACACACACACACACACACACACACACACACACACACACACACACACACACGTTGTGGAGGCAGGATGGATAGGAGCCCATTTTAAATCGCTGCCATCTTAACACTGATGACCAATGTATTCACGCTCAGATAGATTCTCTTTGGACGCCGACACTTTTATTTTTTCAGTTTTTAGACATAATGTTATGAAACGTCCACAGGGCTGCCTACACTAATGTGACTAAAGGCATAATATATAGAGTAGATTTTGGTGGGCACCCCCCCCCCCCTCATAATAGGCTACACAGTATGTGTTTATTTATTTCGAACACCAAAAAAATTAAGATAATAATGTGTTAAGAAAAAGAAAAAAAATTGTGTATGAAAAGGATAATCAAGACTTAATAGCCTCACTTGTCCTATCATATCATTTAACTTTTTCCTCCCAAATTTAAACATACAAACCTCTATCCTAAATGTGTATACAACGAATGATAATATGACCATGGTGACGCAAAGTACACTGTGATTTATAGTAGCGTTCATAAACACAGGCTTTTCCCCTCTGCCTGCTGTAAATGGTTTGGTCTGAGTTGGCGGTGATTCAGACCAGAGCAAAGGCATTAAGAAAAACTATGGTTGCGTTCCGAATCGCATACTCTTTCTTTTTTATATTCTACATACTACATCCGACGATAAAAAGAATCTAGTTAGGATGCAGTAGGCATACTATTGGGACATACTTTTACTCTCTTATTTCATCATAACATTGCGCCTTGAACTTGCCTCTTGCTTTTATATCCGTCTCATTTGTTTTCATATGGAGGCTTCGTCGATGTGACGTCACTTCACGTGCGCACTGGATTGTGGGTCAGAATCGCCCAAATAGGATGCAGTTTTCAACACTATAACAATCTTGGCCGCATAAAGTAGGACATCCGGGTACTTCTAACCATCCTAAATCTGGCCACAAGAATCGGGACATCCTAAATCTTTTTTCTACATACTATATAGTAGAAAGTATGCGATTCGGAACGCAACCTATATCAAATTTGGCCTAATTCAGTAGTGAGGAAGGCCAAATTGTCGGCCGAAACGTTGTGTGTGCCTTTGCAAATTTACAGCATTTTTTCGGAGCATTTTGCAATTGTGAGGACTTAAAGAGGACCTATTATACTACTTTTCTGGTCTTAATTTCTTGTTTTACACTGCTATAGAGCAACCTGACACGAATCACATCACAAAAAACTATGTAGATTTTCGGGATGCTCTTTCTCTTATTTTGGCGATCCAGCACATCCTGTCAACACTTGAGTGTGTGTGCTTCGGCTCCCTCCACCTGTGCTTCGGCCATCTCCGCTCCCCTCCCCCCCCTTCTGCAAACCCCACTCCGTTGTGATTGGTTACCTTCCTTCCGGAACACTTTCAGTGGCGGGAAGCGCGAGCATGGACCTATAAGGGCGCGAGGCAGACGCGAACAGGGAAGTGACAGCATTACCATACATGGAAACATCCGCGTGGAGACGTCACAAAGTTTTATGCGACGTCACAAATTATGAAAGGGTAGACCGCTTTGAAGACGTGACTTCTCGACTGGCTAGAATAGTGTTTAGTGCTCTGCACAGACACCCCAGACGGTCAGCAGGGAATATGTCGAAATGCATGTAAGTCATTATTTGATAATTTAGTATGGTTAAGCATGACTATGAATCATCATAACAACGTTTATAGGTCATAAAAGTCAAAAAGCATCATAGGTCCTCTTTAACTTACTCTCTTTGTAAACCCATTCATAGCTGGGTTAAACCTTAGGATAGTGGTGCATGTGTACAAAAACATTTGCTTGGCTGTATCTCTTCTATATTTGTGTTTTGTGAGATATACTATACAGCTTGGGAAAAAATGTAGAGACCACTCCAAATGTTCAGTGTCTCTCGTTTTACTATTTATAGACATATGTTTGAGTAGAATGAACATTTTGGTTTTATAATATAAACTACTGACAACATTTCTACCAAATACCAATACATTTTTTGTCATTAAGAGCATTTTCATCAAGTAATGTAGAGATGAAGATTGAAGAACAATCCAGACTGGTCTCTTCATGTTTTCCGGAGCTGTACTTATCTATCTGGTAAAATCTTCTCCATTCTGGGCGCGCCTTTAGCTCGGTTGGTAAGGCGTCCCCCTCCCGGGCCGGGCCCAGCAGCAGACCCGGGTTCGATTCCCACCTGCGGTCGTTCTCTGCATGTCACTCCCCTCTCTGCCCCATTTCACCTCTGTCTCTCTGCACTGTCAATAAAGTATAAAAATGCCAAAAAAAAAAAAAAAAATCTTCTCCATTCTCCTGACAGAAGGTTAAAGGACCGGTCAGTTGGTTTAACCTTGATAAGTTTCCACATCAAGTCCAATCAGGTTCAGTTATAGTAGAGAGACACACACACACAGAGACAGACGCGCACACACACACACACACACACACAGAGAGACAGACGCACACACACACACACACACACACACAGACAGACGCGCACACACACACACACACACACACACACACACACACACACACAGAGACAGACGCACACACACAGTCACAAAATCCCAAATTCACTACGACAGCTCTGTCCTTCGAGACTCGATTAAGGGTCGATTGAGAGAAAAAACACACAAATTTTTTTTACGTGTCTTGTCAGAAACCTTCATATTGTGGCTACTGATGCCCCATTGAGCCCAAGGTGAAGAGCCTGGTATGTAAACAATGGAGGGAGAGGGACGGGGGGGGGGACGGGCGGGGGCACCGTAACTATAGCAACATGTCTGTATATTTGACATCTATTGCAGCATGTCCGTCCTGGGAGAGGGATCCCTTACTCTGTCCACTCTCCCTGAGATTTCTTAATTTTTTATATCCCGGTAAAGGGTTTTTTACTGGAAGTTTTTTCTCAGCCGAGCTAAGGGTGTAAGGGCAGAGGGTGTCATAGATAGATAGAGAGATAGATAGATAGATAGATAGATAGATAGATAGATAGATAGATAGATAGATAGATAGATAGATAGATAGATAGATAGATAGATAGATAGATAGATAGATAGATAGATAGATAGATAGATAAGGGCAGAGGGTGTCATACTGTATGGAATGTAAAGCCCACTGAGGCAAATGTCTATTTATGATATTGGGCAATAAAACTGATTTGATTTTATTCTGTTTACAGAGCCTAGGCTGTGTATTAACAATGTGTTTTTCCCCCCCGTGAGATATTAATTAATTTTTTATGTACAAAAAGTGATTTTGACAACAAGCGTTCTCCAGAATCACTGACTGCACCTTTAATAAGCATGCAGAGCAAATATCTTGATAGATTAGATAGATAGATAAGATAGATTGTTATTTAGTGCTATTTTAAATAGATGCAAGATAATATAGAAAATATAGAATAATATAGATTTCTCGGCATTACTAGACATACACATAAGCACATTTAGTGATAAAATCAAGTGACAGGGGACAGTTAATCCACTGATTTTAGTTAAAATGTACGTTTTCTTTTTATTAGCTAAAAAATAACCCGTGCATTTCTCTCATAGCTGCAACTTTAACACGGAGGGACAGACGGACGCATGCATTGGGGTTAAGAAACAAGGGAATACATTATGCCAATGAGTGTCCTCACAAGTATAGAAGAGAGAGAGAGAGAGAGAGTGTGTGTGTGTGTGTGTGTGTGTGTGTGTGTGTGTGTGTGTGTGTGTGTGTGTGTGTGTGTGTGTGTGTGTGTGTGTGTGTGTGTGTGTGTGTGTGTGTGTGTGCGTGCGCGCAGTGAATGAGTGCTGAACTGGAAAATAACTGTTGGAGGAACCATGGGCCAATCATCGGCCTCCACTGGTCACGAATCACACCTCCAGCAACACACTCATACACACACACACACACACACGCACACAGTTACACACACACGCACACAGTTACACACACACAGTTACACACACACACACACACAGTTACACACACAGTTACACACACACAGTTACACACACACACACACACAGTTACACACACACACACACACAGTTACACACACACACACACACAGTTACACACACAGTTACACACACACAGTTACACACACACACACACACAGTTACACACACACACACACAGTTACACACACACACACACACAGTTACACACAAACACACACACAGTTACACACACACACACACACACAGTTACACACAAACACACACACAGTTACACACACACACACAGTTACACACACACACACATACACAGTTACACACACACACACACACACACAGTTACACACACACACACACACACAGTAACACACACACACACACACTCACTCACTCAGTTATACACACACACACACACACACACTCACTCACTCAGTTATACACACACACACACACACACACACACACTCACTCACTCAGTTACACACACAATGAGGCTTGAGTATAGGGCTTCCCCTCCTCCATCCTAACCACCGTGTGTGTGTGTGTGTGTGTGTGTGTGTGTGTGTGTGTGTGTGTGTGTGTGTGTGTGTGTGTGTGTGTGTGTGTGTGTGTGTGTGTGTGTGTGTGTGTGTGTGTGTGTGTGTGTGTGTGTGTGTGTGTTTATTCAAAAGCCCCTCAGGAACCCAGATCACCAGATACAAAGAGAAAATCTCTGCTTGTTCACAGCAGCCTACAGAGGATATTAACAACGCACGGACACACACACACACGGACACACACACACACACACATTCAGTCATGCACACACACAGTTAAAGCTAAAACGACTGAGCAGAGAGAGAGAGAGAGAGAGAGAGAGAGAGAGAGAGAGGGAGACACAGAGAGAGAGGCAGGGAGAGACAGAGAGAGAGAGACGGATAGAGACAGAGAGAGAGAGGGACACAGAGAGAGAGAGAGGGAGAGAGATACAGATAGAGAGAGAGCGAGAGAGATACAGATAGAGAGAGGGGATTACAGCTCGGAGAAATAATAACAACCTCAGCCTGCCCTCAACACACACACACAGACTGATGGTGCTTCCCCTTTACCTCCCTCCTCAGTGTGTGTGTGTGTGTGTGTGTGTGTGTGTAGGTGTGTGTGTTTTTGTTTGTGTGTAGGTGTGTGTGTCTTTGCTTGTGTCTGTGTGTGTGTGTATGTGCGTGTATCTATTTGCTTGAGTATGCGTGCGTGCTTGTCTGTGTGTGTATATGTATGTGTGCCTCTGTGTGCGTGTGCTTATTTGTCTATGTCTGTGTTTGTGTGTGTGTGCTTATGTACCTGCATCTATGCGTGTGTTTCTGCTTGTGTGCGTGTGTGCCTCTGTGTGTGTATGCTTATGTGTGCTAACATGTGTGTGTGTGTGTGTGTGTGTGCTTATGTACATGCACGTGTGTGTGTGTGCTTATGTACATGTGTGTGTTTATGTACGTGTGTGTGTGTTTATGTACGTGTGTGTGTGTGTGTGTGTGCGCGCGCGCTTATGTACACGTGTGTGTGTGTGTGTGTGTGTGTGTGTGAGATGTGGGTCAGATGGGAGGAGGCAGATTGTGTGTCCAGGGATTTTAATTGACATCTGTCCCTCTTGCCAGACAGATCTACTGTCTGTCTTTAATGACAGCACACTTTGTATCTACATCAACTCTACACCAAAATACAAACGTACACAGTTACATTCATATTCATTTAAACCTGCAGTGTGTAGAATTTTGGGTTTTATTTCCTAGCAGATTTTATACCGTTAAAGGTGCAGTGTGTAATATGACATCATCAAGAAAGTTCTACAAAGTTCTAGGATGCAACGCTCCCTGGGTAACCCCACCCCTTTAGAATAATAACAGAAGCTACAGTGGCCTTCAAGGACAAGAACAATTCTACATTTTAAACAATGCACCTGATGACATTCCAACTATGACACTTTCAAGATGGCGGCACTAGGCCTTGGTCCAAAATATGCAGAAATATGGACATATATGAGACCCTTTCTAAGGGAAAAAATAATAATTAAAAAAAAAATTCAGCTATTATGCACTAAATTAAATGTACTTATGGATATTATAATTACTTTCTACAAAATCTTCTAGGAAATAAAACCCAGAATTCTACACACTGCAGCTTTAAATTCATATTCATTTAAATTACCTTTATTTCAACTTGTGGGATATTGAGGTTCTCCACATATTTACAATGATATGATATTTATACAAATATGTATTGTATTAAATGTTCTAGTATTATTAAAGGTGAAGGCAGTGATTCTGGAGAATGTCTTCTTGTCAAAATCACTTTTCGTAAAAAAAATTCAAAAATCAGTGAATATCTCCTCATGACCCGCTACCTGTCTGTCTGCTACCTGTCTGTCTCCTCATGATCCACTACCTGTCTGTACTGTGTGTCTGTCTCCTCATGATCCACTACCTGTCTGTACTGTGTGTCTGTCTCCTCATGATCCACTACCTGTCTGTACTTGTGTCTGTGTGTCTGATCCACTACCTGTCTGTCTGTTGTCTGTCTCCTCATGATCCACTACCTGTCTGTACTGTGTGTCTGTCTCCTCATGATCCGCTACCCATCTGTACTGTGGGTGCGTTGAAATATAAATCCAGTGTTAATACACGGACTATCTGTGGACAGGCATGTTGCTAGCTATGGTGGGCCCTTTGTTTACATGCACGTTTACAGAGCCTAGGCTGTGTATTGACAACTGTTTTCTTTTTTACAGCGCCCACGGTGTTTACATATTAGGCAGCAACAGATGCAATGTCTCCTTCACATAGATGTATTTCTAATTTTGAGCTTTGTGTGTGTGTGTGTGTGTGTGTGTGTGTGTGTGTGTGTGTGTGTGTGTGTGTGTGTGTGTGTGTGTGTGTGTGTGTGTGTGTGT
>CM049416.1:23615000-23645000 GCA_026929865.2 Hyperoplus lanceolatus
GTTCAGTGGTGTGTGTGTGTGTGTGTGTGTGTGTGTGTGTGTGTGTGTGTGTGTGTGTGTGTGTGTGTGTGTGTGTGTGTGTGTGTGTGTGCAAAATACATTTCTCAATTCAGTATTGTATATACACGCTTGAGTACAAGGAGCTATAGCTAACTTATTCTAAACTCTTTGGCCAGACTGTCTTTACCACAGGCCTTCTCGCTTTGTGGCAGGGATCGGGCCATGTCACCGCTGGCGCCATGACAACAGACTTAAATGATTGATACCAGACAAAGCTGTTTGTAAAGCAGCTCCTAAATGATGGATGCACACACACACACACACACACACACACACACACAGTCAGACTCTACAGTTACAGAGTTACAAGGTGCAAAGTGCAAAACCAGACAGCTGATTCTGTCACTTGAGACTCCCTCTGTGTGTGTGTGTGTGTGTGTGTGTGTGTGTGTGTGTGTGTGTGTGTGTGTGTGTGTGTGTGTGTGTGTGTGTGTGTGTGTGTGTGTGTGTGTGTGTGTGTGTGTGTGTGTGTGTGTGTCAGCCAAGAGCCACTAACAGAGCCTGGCACACAACCACATCTGATGTCAACAAACATTACTCTACAATAACTCATTCTGGTCTTCTTTTAATATCTCGTTATATACTGTAGTTTAGCTGTGTTTCTGTCTGATGCCACACACAGCCTAGGCTTTGTAAACGGGCATGTTGCTAGCTACCCAGCGTAGTTAGCAATATGCCAGTTTACAGAGCCTAGGCTGTGTATTAACCCCAGATATTTGTGTACAGACAGGTAGTGGATCATGAGGAGATATTCACTGATTTTGACAACATAACAAGTGTTGTCCAGAATCACTGACTGCACCTTTAAGACAAAGGGAAAAAGACCATGTTATGAAAACTCAAAGTGGACTGACATAACTCACGCCCTCTGTACCCTTTGTATTTTGTTTTGGTTGGTTTCGACACACACACACACACACACACACACACACACACACACACACACACACAGAGGGCACACGACCTCTCTCTCTCTCACACACACACACACAAACACACACACACACACACACACACACACACAGACACAGACACAGCCCTGCAGCCAGGCCTGACGTGTCATTAACACACAGTGACAGCGGACACTGTTACATACTGTAAGGATGGAATGCCTTTTAAGGTCGACACAAAGCGCTATAAATAGGAGCCGTGAATAATACGTCAAAACATCATATAGTCTTCAGGACTTAAAGGACAGTTTGGGGGACGTGTGTGTGTGTGTGTGTGTGTGTGTGTGTGTGTGTGTGTGTGTGTGTGTGTGTGTGTGTGTGTGTGTGTGTGTGTGTGTGTGAGAGAGAGTGTGTCGTGTGTGTGTGTGTGTGTGTGTGTGTGAGAGAGAGCCCTGTGTCCCGTGTGTGTGTGTGTGTGTGAGAGAGAATGAGAATGTGTGTGTGAGTCTGTGTGTGTATGTGTCCTCTGTGTGTGTGTGTGAGTCCTGTATCCTGTGTGTGTGTGTGTGTGTGTGTGTGTGTGTGTGTGTGTGTGTGTGTGAGTGAGTCCTGCATCCTGTGTGTGTGTGTGTGTGTGAGGAGAGAGAGAGAGGAAGGTCATTGTTTGAAGTTGCTGCGTCACACTTCTAAGACAATAAGAATAGAGAAAGTAGATCGCACACACAGGCCAAGGTTGTATCTAAATATACAGAGCAGATTTCAACCACAATATTAGAACATTCCCATTAAGCAAAAGCTAATTAAAGGTGTAGTCAGTGATTCTGGAGAACTTGTCAAAATCATTGAAAATCTCCTCATGATCTCCTCGCTGAAAAAAATATATCCAGTGTTAATACACAGCCTAGGCTTTGTAAACGGACATTGTTGTAATGCTAGCTATACGGTAGAACCACTTTGTTTATCGATCCTTTGTTTACATACCAGTTTACAGAGCCTAGGCTGCTTATTTTTGTTTATTTTAGTACAATTATTTTTTTCAGCGCACACACAGTACAGACAGGTAGCGGATCATGAGGAGATATTCACTGATTTGGACAAAAAAAAGTGATTTTAACAACAAGCGTTCTCCAGAATCACTGACTGCACCTTTAGAGAGGCTTTTGATGATACAAAAAAACTCCTTTTGAAATGGAGCATTTGACCCTTGCAGCTTTCCGTTGTCATCCTCTATCCTCTTGTTATCCCACACACACACACACACACACACACACACACACACACACACACACACACACACACACAGGACTCTCACACGCACACTATTGTTGTTTTGTGTTATAATTCAGTTTTAATTTTTGCTTTTATGTGTCTTTATGATGTTTTGGGTGTAATGTATTTAGCTTATTTTACTGTACAGCAATTTGGCCCGCCTCAGCTGATATTGTTATTTTATTTAACCTTTATTTATTCTGGAGCTATCATTGAGGGGTGACTTCCATTTGCAATGATGTCGAGAATCAAAAACAACAATACAAACACAATATACAATAACAAATACATCAAATACACAACAAGCTGGTAAAGAGAAACATTTTAGACAGAGGTGCAGAGCGGCTGGAAATAAAACAAAATTGGTCAAAGTACAATACGGCCTAATTAAAACAGTTACAGTTAGAGTTTGGTAGAATTAAGATGATATGTTTTAAATTGGTTAAAGGATATCATCAAGAATAGTTCTTAATGTGTCGCTCCTGGGTAAGTTGCCCCAGGCCTCTTTGAATAATAACAGAAGCTCAGTCGACTTCAAGGATAAATGTGCTATTATAAATGAATTTAAACAATGCACCTAACTGACAGTACAGAAAGGGCAAAAACCTGAAGTAAGTACTAGACTGCTAATGGAATATGTATATTAGGTAATATGTTGTAAGGAGGAAACACGACGCCATCTTAGAGGACAGGCCCACTCAGTACAAGTCAACCTCTCACGTGATGACATTTTTGTTTTTAAACCTGCAGTGTGTAGAATTTTGGGTTTTATTTCCTAGCACATTTTGAAAAAGTAATCCTATAATATCCTAAGTAGTTTTAATTTAGTGCATGATAGCATGGTATTGATTTTTTTAATTATAATTTTTTCCCTTAGAAAGGGTCTCATATATGTCCATATTTCTGCATATTTTGGACCAAGGCCTAGTGCCGCCATCTTGAAAGTGTCATAGTTGGAATGTCATCAGGACCATTGTTTAAAATTGAGAATTGTTCTTGTCCTTGAAGGCCACTGTAGCTTCTGTTATTATTCTAAAGGGTTGGGGTTACCCAGGGAGCGTTGCATTCTAGAACTTTGTAGAACTTTCTTGATGATGTCATATTACACACTGCACCTTTAAGTGCAAGATGTTTTAATAGTTAATTCGGGCAATTTACAAGTCCTTACCAAATTTAGACAGATTCAGCTCTGGAAAAGATGAAGAGCCCACTCCAAATGTTCAGTGTCTCTCGTTTGACTATTTATAGGCATGTGTTTGAGTAGAATGAACATGTTGGTTTTATTCTATAAACTACTGACAGCATTTCTACCAAAATCAGTATTATAATATAATGAATGATGTTTTTCTTCCCTCAGTCTTTCCTCAGTCTTCCCTCGGCCCAGTTGTTAATCCTAACCCTAGATTTTCTACTAGTGTGATGTCACACATGGTAAAAATGTAGGGTTAGACAGTGAGACCATAAAACACTCTTTCTGCCCTTTCTCAGGCTAAGATGAAGCGATTTCTAAAATGTTTGGTCATTTATTAAGCAATAGCACAGAGAGGGAGCATGTTGTCGGTCTATATCAGCACTGCTGTGATTCGGTCGTAGGCACGAGGCCGCAGGCCGAGTGCCGGAGAGAAACACAGCAGTGCTGATATAGACCGACAACATGCTCCCTCTCGTGTGCTATTGCTTTTATACAGCAGTTTTACAACTGAAATTCACAAGTTAACTTTAAAATGTGATCTTTAATCATTTAAGAATGGATTTGCTTCCGCCAACACAAATAGTTCGACAACAGCAGTCAGAGCGGAGCGCGTTGCTATGCAACAACTTTACGCGAGTGAGCTCGTCTTGCTTTGTTTACTCTGGTAACATTAACCACGGCGGCCCGATGTCCCGTAAAAATCACCAAAGAAACGGAACGGCGGATCTTAATCTAGTTGGTAATAAGGTCCGCTGCCCAATCCAAACCCCCACGCTTCATTTCCCAGAGTTTATGAGTGTATTTCGGCCCTGGGGAAGTAACGTTATACAATGAGGTGGGAAAGCTAGGCTAGGCTAAAGCTATGCAGCGCTCGTATTATTCAGCAGCCTGAGTTTATCTCCACACACTATTGCTGTCTTCAGTAACGTGAGTGTGAGCGACTACCGCACACTGTCTCCGTCTGTGTCTGTGTGTGGCAGCGATGCCCTCTCACAGGGGAGAGACTCGCCACAGTCAACCGGAGTACACACACACACACACACAGATAACACACAAGTGAAGCTCAGGCTCATCAGTGAGCCGCGGAGTGATTTTGACAGTTGGTCTACAGTTTGGTGAACAGTCCGAGTGATGTTGTTCGCTAATATCAGCACTCTTTCAGAACGCTCAGAAGGTCTCTCGTCCAATCAGATCACTCGCTCAGAACCAACTGCTGTATAATACTACATAGGATCTCAGAGTTCAATACACCTTCATATTCCGACTTGTGAAGTAGGGCTTTAAGTCTAAGGACAGTGTACTTCTCAAATGTTTAAGCTATGCACCAGATCACGAAGATTTAAAAATGTACTTTTGACTAGAAATACATTTAATCCTTCAGATGGTGTCGAGGCTCAAACATGCTGGAAATCACAGACCTTGAAAAGACTGATGTACAGTATGACGTGGGTGGACCGCTGGCACAGAGCAGCTATCGCCTACTCACACACACACACACACACACACACACACAGGCATACATACATACACATACACACACACCAACTATACAGTAACACTGTCTCTCTCCTATGCAGACAGACGCACACACACACACACACACACGCACACACAGACACACTCACACACACACACACACCCACTAAACATTAACACAGTCTCTCTCCTATGCACGCACACGCGCGCGCACACGCACACACACACACACACACACACACACACCCCTAACAGCCGACTCCTCAAGTTTCATTTTCCACTGCAGCGTTTTCCACATCTTTGACTAAACTGCAGACAGACATTTGGCTGATTGTGTTTCAATCTCTTCCTGTGTGTGTGTGTGTGTGTGTGTGTGTGTGTGTGTGTGTGTGTGTGTGTGTGTGTGTGTGTGTGTGTGTGTGTGCGTGCCTGCATGCCTTCGTGCTTGTGTGTGTGTGTGTGTGTGTGTGTGTGCCTGCATGCCTTCGTGCTTGTGTGTGTGTGTGTGTGTGTGTGTGTGTGTGTGTCCATATGGGTGCACAGCGAGACACACAGACTGCACGAAGAGAATGAATCCTGCCTCTACACATCAGAGATTTGCTTTAGTACCTAGGATCTAAAGAATGGACCTTTTTAATGATTCCTTGTTAAGATCCTTTACAAGACATCAATTTATCTCCCAAGGCAAATCTGCAGAAACATGACACTAGGGATCAGTTGATTATTCAAATTTGGGCGATGTGACCAAAATCTCACATCCTGGTAACGATTTTTTTTTTTTTTTTTTTTTAACCTTTATTTATACAGGTAAATCCCATTGAGACCGGAGACTCTTTTTCAAGGGAGACCTGTTCCCATTCCCACGTTACCATTCACACACACATTCATACACCGATAGCAGGCTTACTATCGACATTCACACGAGGCAAGGTGGGTGAAGTGTCTTGCCCAAGGACACAACAACCATGACACAAGTGGCAGGGCGGGAATCGAACCTCCAACCCTTTGATCATCAGCCGACCCGCTTTACCAACTGAGCCATAGTTGCCCTAATCACTGATTGATCACAATATATACAGCTATAGAACAAATTTAAGAAACAGTTTTATAGTGCAATATGTGTTCATGCAGTTTTGGAAGGTTCACCAACTTATATTGTACATATGAAGAATGATCAATATATGTTAATTAGATATGTGTTTTGCATTTTAAAAGTAGGTAGATCTTCTTGACTTGGTCATTTTAAAAGTAGCTCACAAGCTGAAAAAAGTGTGCTCACCCCTGAACTAAACGATTAGAGTTCTGAATACTAGATATTGATAAGGACCAAAACATAAGTGCATAATGCAAGACACTGCAATGTATTGATGAAACTCATGTTATTAGAATATCATGGAAAATGAATTGGAATTGAGGCGAGAATTCATGCAAAAGGGGCCCAAACCAAGTACTGAGTACACATGCATGATTATACTTTATAGAGGGCCGACATTTCTGTATTTAAAATCCCTTTTGTATTGATTTCATGTAAGGGTTTTCATAAGCTTTAAGCCATAATAATCAAAATGATAACAAATAAAGGCTTGAGATATCTCACTTTGCATGTGATGAGTCTATATAATATATTATTTTCACCTTTTAAGTTGAATTACGTAAATAAATTAACTTTTGCACGGTATTTTAATTTTTCGAGTTTCACCTTAACTACACTGCCAGCTGGAGCACTTAGTTAATCAAGCCTGACCCAGGTCGTTCTCTAACTTAAGGGTTAATTAGTTAATTACTTACTTAAGTGGTTTTTGCTCTCTAAGTCTAATTAACCTTAAATCTTAATGTTGTTGTTGTAACTCGACACCAATGACTTCAGGAGAAAGTAATCTATTGAGTCAGCGATCGGATAACATGCTACACACACACACACACACACACACACACACACACACACACACACACACACACACACACACACACACACACACACACACACACACACATACACATATATACACACACACACACACACACACACACGTCCCCCAAACTGTCCTACAGTAATTCTAGCAGCTTTGAGAAGGATGGTACTTTGAGCTAAATGCTCAGATCAGAATGCTAACATACTGAGACGGCCTTACAAGTTTTTATATATAGTGGGCGTCCTGGGGAAATGCACCTGTTGGAAGACCAAGAAGAAGAAGAAGTACTATAGAATAAATAACTAAATACATCTTCACCTCATCACTTGATATTGTAGGAAAGACTTGAGGCAGTGGTGGATGATGCCATCTTTAGTAACTATAGCTTCTTGTCCTTGAAGGCCACCGTAGCTTCTGTAAATTCTCCTCTAAAGGGGAGGGGTTAGCAAGGGAGCGTCTGGTCGAATCAATCAAATCTTCACCACTCCAATCTCATAGTAAAAACTAAACCGGTGATGTTTAGACTGACTTTAATATATTTACCATGTTGACGGGATACAATAGAGTCTCAGTCCTCTTCACAGCAGACCCGGGTTAGAATCCAGCCCGGGTCGTTCTCTGCATGTCATTCCCCTCTCTGTCTGTCTGTCTGTCTGTCTGTCTGTCTGTCTGTCTGTCTGTCTGTCTGTCTGTCTGTCTGTCCTCTTCACAGCAGACCCGGGTTAGAATCCAGCCCGGGTCGTTCTCTGCATGTCATTCCCCTCTCTGTCTGTCTGTCTGTCTGTCTGTCTGTCTGTCTGTCTGTCTGTCTGTCTGTCTGTCCTCTTCACAGCAGACCCGGGTTAGAATCCAGCCCGGGTCGTTCTCTGCATGTCATTCCCCCCTCTCTATCTGCATGTCTGTCTGTCTGTCTGTCTGTCTGTCTGTCTTTCTTTCTGTCCTCTTCACAGCAGACCCGGGTTAGAATCCAGCCCGGGTCGTTCTCTGCATGTCATTCCCCTCTCTGACACATTTCATCTCTGTCCCTACACACTGTCTAATAAAAAGCATGAAAGAAGCACCAAAAAGTGTGTACTGTATAAAAAGTTTCGGCCATTTTGGTCATTTTCTAAAGTAACAATTTTCCTCCCCAAAAAGAATCCCCAGAGAATTGAGTACTGCATATTTACAGCCATTCAGGTTTCAGTGAGATAAGGCTGCTGGCACATTCCACTTCAACAATGAACAGACATGAACGGCTTCAATAATTGAGTAGTTCTTGGTCGCGTGTGTGTGTGTGTGTGTGTGTGTGTGTGTGTGTGTGTGTGTGTGTGTGTGTGTGTGTGTGTGTGTGTGTGTGTGTGTGTGTGTGTGTGTGTGTGTGTGTGTGTGTGTGTGTGTGTGTGTGTGTGTGTGTGTGTGTGTGTGTGTGTGTGTGTGTGTGTGTGTGTGTGGTGTGTATGTGTATGTGTTCGCAGCATATAGCACTCTGCTGCAGTGGACATTATACAACCATGTGAAGAAGGAGAGGGGCATCTATTTATCTATCTATCTATCTGTCTCTGTGTCTGTCTGTCTGTCTATCTGTCTGTCTCTGTGTCTGTCTGTCTATCTGTCTGTCTCTGTGTCTGTCTATCTATCTATCTGTCTGTCTGTCTGTCTGTCTATCTGTCTGTCTCTGTGTCTGTCTGTCTATCTGTCTGTCTTTGTGTCTGTCTATCTATCTGTCTGTCTTTGTGTCTGTCTATCTATCTGTCTGTCTGTCTGTCTGTCTGGTATATTTCAGTGTGGTCTTATATCCATCTCTCTCTCTTCATTTCTCCAAATAGCAAAACTCTGATTGTGTTGTAGTCTGCCTCCTCTTCCTCCCACACTATCCTAACATGCACTCTGCCCCGGGCTGTCTACACACACACACACACACACACACTCACACACACTCACACACACACACACACACACACACACACACACACACACACACACACACACACACACACACACACACACACACACACGCACACACACACACACACTCTCTCTCACACACATGCACAAACACACATACAGTATCACACACACACACACACACTCACTCACTTATACAGAGAGAGAGAGAGAGAGACACACACACACACACACACACACACACACACACACACACACACACACACACAGCTCTGTTTCAACACTCAACATGTACTGTATGCCGCTGTGATCTCTCCCCTCATACAAAAAAAATCAAGAAATCTTTCTGTGTGTGTGTGTGTGTGTGTGTGTGTCTGTGTGTCTGTGTGTGTGTGTGTGTGTGTGTGTGTGTGTGTGTGTGTTCTAGAATACACACTCAAACTAAAGTATGGCTTCCTGTACTTGTAAAGACCTTCATTGATATAATTCAAAGGGGGCGCTAGAATTAACACAAACTGGAAGTTCCTCGGAGCACCTTTAAATAACTTGACTGATGACCCATAGTAACCTGTAGTGTATTCCACCTTCACTCAGTGGATGTGTGTGTGTGTGTGTGTGTGTGTGTGTGTGTGTGTGTGTGTGTGTGTGTGTGTGTGTGTGTGTGTGTGTGTGTGTGTGTGTGTGTGTGTGTGTGTGTGTGTGTGTGTGTGTGTGTGTGTGTGTCACACTCAGTAGATGTATGAATGTTGTTTCTCTGACACTGTATAAGCTGTTCCACATACCAGACTATTTCAGACTATTTTAAACGTGTCACACTCTCTCTCTCTCACACACATAAACCATACACACACACACACACACACACATGTTTGTTTGTTCCTTCAGTTTGACTTTGTCTCGTGTTGATCTTGAAGCTGAAAACTGAATCAGGAATTCAAAAAAGCTGTTGCAATGTTTCTACAGTAGCACAGAACGGACAAACTTAACGGCCTTACACGTTTTTATATATAGTGGGCGTCCTGGGGAAATGCACCTGTTGGAAGACCAAGAAGAAGAAGAAGAAGTACTATAGAATAAATAACTAAATACATCTTCACCTCATCACTTGATATTGTGGAAAGACTTGAGGCAGTGGTGGATGATGCCATCTTTAGTAACTATAGCTTCTTGTCCTTGAAGGCCACCGTAGCTTCTGTAAATTCTTCAGGGGTAAGGGAGCGTTGACATCTACAATCTCACCACTTGAGATGATGCCAAAATTATCCCATATTACTACACACTGTATCTTTAAATATTGCAGATAATGTCCAAACAGCGCACAATACAATGTATTGAAACTGTTTTAATATGATGAGTTCAGAAAGGACATAATAAAATGCTGACTAACCTTGCATACAACACACTAGGGTTGCGTTCCAAATCGCATACTTTCTTCTATATAGTATGTAGAAAAAAGATTTAGGATGTCTCGATTCTTGTGGCCAGATTTAGGATGGTTAGAAGTACCCGGATGTCCTACTTCATGCGGCCAAGATTGTTAGTGTTGAAAACTGCATCCTATTTGGGCAATTCTGACCCACAATCCATTGCGCACGTGAAGTGACGTCACATCAACGAAGCCTCCATATGAAAACAAACGGGGATGCGACGGATATAAAAGCAAGAGGCAAGATCAAGGGGCAATGTTATGATGAAATAAGAGAGTAAAGTGTGTCCCAATAGTATGCCTACTGCATCCTAACTAGATTCTTTTCATCGCCGGATGTAGTATGTAGAATAGAAAAAAAGAGAGAGGAGGAAATTCGGAACGCAACCTACGCCTCACCGACAGATGTCAAAATAAAAGCGTTGCTTTGCTTAAATACTGCAGCGTGAAACCGTGTGAAAAATAATCTAAAAAAAGAGGAACAATGCAGTTACATTATAATTAAATAATTATTAATATTTATTTGTATGTGCAAAAATATATTTAATATTATATATTTTTTTATGCATCAATCTCCATCCGCTCTGAGACTTTTTTCCCAGATATTCACTTCGGCAACCTTCAAAAATATTTTCAAAATCCTCCTTGCAACTATTTTGTCACGGCTTTTTGAGATCAACCACATTTTCTATATATACTTTTGAAAGTGACATCAACTCACGCAGAGCTCCTTAACAAGTGTATTTTTTTAGCTTGACGTGTATTTGTGATCTAAAGATTTTTTGAAGAGTTAAAATAGTTCCCCAGGCTGCTCTGATGAGTTGTTGCTATTTTTAAAAATGTTTTACAAGGTGAACGGATTTATTTTTGGTCTGGAAAAGTGGAATTTACAGGTAAGGTAATGTGTGAAAATATGTTTTAGTTGCTACGAAATGGGGTTTGAAAATTAATAATTAAAGATGAAAGTTAATTATTAACCTTGGAAACAGCAGAGTAAAAAAAAATGTACAACATCCACGTACTTATTTACTAGTGTTTAAACCAGAGCCCAAGGTCTTAAATGTACTTGGGACTCCAAATCTGTCTCACGAACTGCTGTTAAAATACGAAGTATAGTCCACCTTGTGTGTTTGCTGTTGTTGTGCTTGAAGTTGCTGCTATGTCTGGGAAGAGCAGAGACATATAACAGACATATACAATGATGACGTGGCTCTCTAGCAAACTAGATCTTAATAGGTTTACAAGTTAAATCAGAGCCTGCGGAGTCATAGGTTCATTTTGGAGGAAAATGGGTCAAATAGAATTATAGGCAATGATTTTTTTTCTTCCCAATATTTTGAAAAAAATGTAAAATTTGTGAAGTAACTTTTGGAGCATTTTTTTTCCAGCAGTTTTAAGCTTGTAAACCAGTGTGTAGGTGAATTGTGTGTCTTGTGGTGTGTGTCTGTCTGTCTGTCTGTCTGTCTGTCTGTCGTGATGTAGTTGTTAAGAGTCTTGATATTAACAATTACCAAATGTTTTGTCCAAACCAAATTCATATCTGTTGTTATAAAATAAACTGTATGTGTGTTCAACCCATCTGCTTATATACTGCAAGGAACCCCAAAGAAAGACATACAAAGATTTTCAAAATGAAATACCAACAACATAGCAAAATGCCCCAAAAAATAATCTTTTTAAAAAACAAAAAAGAAATCCCTCTCCTCTCTCTCTCTCTCTCGTCCCTCCCCCCCCCCCTTCAACCTGACCTAATAAGAGCTGAAAATGCCCCAGAAATTAAAAAAAAAAAAAAAAAAACCCCCCAAAATGTTCTTTATTTTATTTTTGTCCGTGAGTTTGAGCTGCTCTTGATGATATGGAAAACTATAAAACATTTGGTCCCTTCGGTGATGCAGAAATGTGTCTCACACTTTGGCCTGAAGAACAAACGTAATAACACCACACACACACCGTCCTACTTTTTTCAATCACTTTTTTTCATCATTTCAAATACGTGATATATTTTTATATATATATATATATATATATATATATATATATATATATATTTATATTTATATATATATATATATATATATATTTATACAGCTCTGGAAAAAAATTAAGAGACCACTCCAAATATTCAGCGTCTCTCGTTTTACTATTTAGTAGAATGAACATTTTCGGTTTTATACTATAAACTACTGACAACATTTTCTACCAAATTCCCCAATAAGAATTTTGTCATTACAGAGCATTTCCATTAAGTAATGTAGAGATGAAAATTGAAGAAAAATCCAGACTGGTCTCTTCAATTTTTTTTCCAGAGCTATATTTGTGATTTTATCCCAAAAAAAAAAAAAAAAAAAACATTGTTGTGAAATTTCTGGCTTTTTTTTTTTGCTCCCATGGACTTTCTGCATGTTGAACATGTAGCACCAGCGTCACATTGATTCATTTTTTCATTTTAATATATTTTCTCATCTGACTGAAACGTTTTATTTAAAGGGTTCGATAGCTGTGTTATTTTTAAACAGGGATTTTAACTGTTCGATGACACATGGCTGCTTTCACACAAATTATCTTATGAAGCACACATTATTCAATTATGAACTAAATCTAATGTTATACAGACAAAATACCACAGTCTGAGTACCACAGTCTGAGTACCACAGTCTGTTTATATAGATCCTGTCGACTGGCTGGAAGATGTCTAAGGATGACATACAACTCCAATTCCACTTGGTGCATATAAGTAATAACAGTACAGTAATACAGTAAGTAATGTATGTTTTTTGTTTTATGTGTTAATGTGTTTTTCTTGCAGGAGTGTTTTTGTGATGCAGAAAGCTTGAAGCCACAGATACGTTTCCCTTTCGAAATGCCCCACTAACTCCAATAGCATTTTGGAGTTTTCGTCTTTATTCTTGACATTTCTCGACATAATGAAAAAAAAAATCTTCCTTGTCTGATTTTTTTTTTCTCCCTCCTGTCTGTGGCCCTAAAACTCTTCTGTACTTTAGTATGTAGTGTAGTAAAAAGACTAAAACTCTTCTGTACTTTAGTATGTAGTGTAGTAAAAAGACTAAAACTCTTCTGTACTTTAGTATGTAGTGTAGTAAAAAGAAAGAGTATGTGATTTGGAACCCATGGAGTGTTTTTCTTCTTACATCCGTGGTCTCCCTCCCTACCACACACTAGCAGTGGTATCGTCCTCCCAGCACCATTTTGCTCTGCTGGCCCACAGAGTGACTAATGCCTGTGTGTGCTCAGATGAAAACTGACGGCTCTACATTCATCTCTATCTCTCTGCACCAGCCATCCCACTACTCCCTGTCTGTCTGTCTGTCTGTCTGTCTGTCTGTCTGTGTGTCTGTCAGTCTGTCTGTCTGTCTCTGTCTCTCTCTCTCACAGCCATCCCACTACTCTGTCTGTCTGTCTGTGTGTGTGTGTGTCTTTCTCTGACTGTCTGTCCGTATGTCTATCTGTCTATCTGTCTGTCTGTCTCTCTGTCTGTCTGTCTCTCTCTCTGTCTCTTTCTCTCTCTCTCTCTCTCTCTCTCTTTGTCTCTAACAGCCATCCCACTTCTGTCTGTCTGTCTCTCTCTCTCTCTCTCTCTCTCTCTCTCTCTCTGTCTCTAACAGCCATCCCACTTCTGTCTGTCTGTCTCTCTCTCTCTCTAAGCGATGACTCCCAAGCAAAGCATAGGACGTACATGTATAAGGCTCATTATTTTCCATATTTTTTCTCCATATTCAAATCTCCAAAGTCAAATCTTTATTTATTTAAAAGGATCAGATCTCATTTCAGCAGCGTCTTTTGGTCCCGAGCGTCAGAGAGCGGCAGTGATTCAGTGGAAAGTTTACGACAGAAATGCTCTCCTGACAATGGCAGTAAATACAAGCTAAAGGTGCTCCGTGGAACTTTCGATTTTTGTTAATTCTTGCTCCCCCTTTGGACAAAAGCGGTAGTGTTTTCACCACGCCAGCTGTTGTTCCTGGGTGAGCGTATACCCATGACGAAGGCATTAAGAAAAACTATATAAAAAATAAATAGCATTCTTTTTGCACTGATGGTCTCTTGGTTTGCTGTTACATGTAATTTATGATCATCAGAGGAAAAACATTTGATTGTTTCAGAAATATTTTAAAGTTCCTCGTAGCACCTTTATAGAAGAGCTGCTGAATGTGCTACAGATCTGCAAGAATCCTTTTAAATATTTCAGTATTTGAGGGAGGGGTTTTTTCTGCTGCTTGTCACTTTGTGTAACATCAGGCTTTGGCACGTATAAGAGCCAAGGGTCCGCTGGAATATTCATGAAGTCTTGTGATATTATATTTATATTTTTCTCGTTGTTTCATCTCATATTCAAACTCAAACCCATTGTGTGTGTGTGCGTGTGTCTGTCTGTCTATCTGTCTGCCTGCCTGCGTGAGCCTCTGTCTGTCTGTCTGTCTGTCTGTCTGTGTGTGTGTGTGTGTGTAAAGCTGCAGACTCATATATTACACCATTGTAGGGCTGATAGGCAGTTAATTTTAAATTAATCAAATCTGACATTCTGACCCTAAAATCGACTTGTACTTGCACATGTCTTGATGATTATTTTGATGTGTGCCCTGTCCAAGACTTAACTTTTAGAGTTTTTTCCAATTTACAGTAGAAAAAAATACCGGGAACGTTCCCTTTAGATTATTTAATTTGAAATATAATAAAAACATAATAGTCCGTACACATACTCCATATTTAAATGTCTCTGTCTTGCTAATTGTGCTTAAGCAGCCATGTGTCATGTCATGTCATCAACCTAGAATATTCATATTTTTTTCACCCGAAATATTTAGTTTAAAATCGTCTTGTTTGGTAGACGTCCCGGGGCAGTTTAGTGCGTCTTAATGGCAGGATAAAGTTGAGCTGCACGCTATTGTTTAAACGGGAGGCACTTCAGTCAATTCTATAATGAAACGGGGGGGTTCAAGGCACTATAAAAAAGCGAATTAAATATATCTCTTAACATTTTTTTCAACTAATTCTTTTTTTTTTTACGTATTTGAATCGTCTTTAACATTTTAAAAAGTCAAATGCAAGTGACAAATAAAAAATGGGGTCACAAAAAAATCACATAAAAATGATCCCAAACCCGTCAAAAAGAAATTTAAATAAAGAAATAAAAATTTAAAAAAAGTGGACATAGTTTTTTTCTGAAAAATGTCATTTTTTTCAAAGAGATCATCACGATATGTCTCTTTATGGATTTTTTTTTTTTTTTTTTTTACTCGTTTTTTGTTTGTTTTTCAAAAAAGCAGAATTGTCCGTTGCAGCGACATGCACCATATCGTGTCTTTAGCTTTTGACAATAGTGAAGTAGAATCGCCATTTTGTCCAGCTCCCCCCTACCAAACTGTGTCTGCAAGCAATTTAATACTGAAGTCATGCATGCATTGAGTATACGATTAGCTATAACCATGTAGCTATTTAGGCCATAATGCTTAGTAGATTGACATGCTCTTTGTGATCGTCAAAAAAAGTTAAGTGTTCCTGTACCCTTAATTAATGCGTTTTTAACATTCAACATGTAAATGCTTGAAAATAACTTAATAAACAATAATTATATTAATAATAATAATTATAATAATTATAATAAATAGCCAGTGCACTTTTGGTGAAAACAAAAAAAATTTTTTAAAAATGTGATTTCCTAGTTGTAGGCCTATATGTCCCAAAAAGTTGAAAAAAAAATAAAATAAAATGAGGTAACGTTTTGTGCATGCCAATAAAAGATAGAAGATAGTCTCCACATGCGACTATATAAAGGAGTGTTTGCAAATGGCATTGTCCAGCCGACCTTTTTCGTAGCATAATAGCAGCAGTGCAGATAAATCCTTTCCACAAAAGGTTCGGCACACGTCACTTTTTACGTCCCATTTTGTTCATGATAAGGTGCATGGAAAAAACTTCAATCAACATCTTGAGTTTTTCCAAAAATGTCTCCTTGGATGTGCCGCAAAAAAAAATAAAAAAATAAAAATTGTAATCCATTGGAAATGTCTTGATTCCTCCCGATGTGGTCTTTGTGAAATTTCATTCGGGCTTTTTCGTATTGTATTTTTTTGTATATATATATATTTTTTTTTTTTTTATTTAGTCTATTGCACAAAGCCTAGTAGGTGTCCGGGAGATTGTTTTGATAAATTCCAGTGTAAAATGAGTACATTATGCACTTCAAATTACAAATATAGATAGATAGATAGATAGATAGATAGATAGATAGATAGATAGATAGATAGATAGATAGATAGATAGATAGATAGATTTCTTGATAACTTCCAGTGTAAAATAAGAAAAATATGCACTTAAAGTGACAAATGAATCCTTTTTGATCAAGTTTGTTCTCTCAGTTTAGTCATTAAATAATGTATAGATTTCTATAAACAACTCGGTTTGCCACTGACTCTTGTTCGATGTAAATTATTCAGCTCTGGCACTGCACTGTATTTTTTAATAATTTATCCGCTGTTCCATTGTATTGCTTATGAATCCCGGTTTCCTTTGTCCTACATTTGGTCTTAAAGCCCTTTTTGAAATCTTGCGTACAACCCTTTAAAAATGCCCTGTTTTAACCATATACTATACTTTGTACTATACTAAGAAAATGTTGTTCAAAATTCACTAAATCTTGCTTTCAGATGACTTAAAATGAAGGGGCTTGCGCTTTTAAAGGGGTGTACTCCGTTAATTTAGCCTAGTATTCCACTTGTGTAAAGTTAAAATATACTTTAAAAAAATAACGTTGGAAATTGGTGCAAAATGTCTTGATTGTTGTCTCTTCTAGTTTAAAGCAAATTTCAAAAATCACTGGTTCCTACAATTCCCATAATGCAACACCATATTAACTTCCATATTGTCTTTCTGTGGACCATTCCTTCCTGGTATGAACTTGTCAAATTTGGAAATCAGAATCGAAGCAGGAGAGGTTGAGATATTTAGATTTTTAGTCCCAAAACCATAATGGAACTTAATAGTGGCTTTTGTTAGACTTATATCAATATATTTTAACTTGAAAAATTTGGTGCAGTGCCACACAATTCTGTGCACATGTGTATAATCTAACATACCTTTTCAAAATAAGATATAAGTAAGATAATTGACTCAATAGTACAACTTTATAAACTTTGTCAATAATTTATCAAAAATGTCCCCGGACACCTAAAGATCTTTGAACTATTACCAAACAATTCTGTTGATGAGTTTTCATGAAATTACTGAGTATCTAGCTTCTTATAAATATACCAGGTGCTTGAAAGGTGGAGTCAGTGATTCTGGAGAACGCTTGTTGTCAAAATCACTTGTTGTTAAAATCAGTGAATATCTCCTCATGATCCACTACCTGTCTGTACTGTGCTCTGAAAAAAAATCCAGTGTTAATACACAGCCTAAGCTCTGTTAGCCTTTAAGGAGTGCACTGTAGCTATAGCAACATGCCTGTTTACAGAGCCTAGGCTGTGTATTAACATTGGATTTATTTTCCAGGTCACACACAGTACAGACAGGTAGTGGATCAAGAGGAGATATTCACTGATTTTGACAAAAAAATGAATTTAACAACATAACAAGCGTTCTCCAGAATCACTGACACCACCTTTAAGTCTTCAAATCAAAATCAAATTGATAATAATAAATCTTCGAATGAATCAATTAAAAATAAAATTAAGAATAAAACGCACCAATGGAGATAAAGCATCCAGATATGATCGTTCTATCTACACTATTTACACTGTGCGCTATTTACACTGCACACACACACACACACACACACACACACACACACACACTGCCTCACACGTCGGTGAGCAGCTTCACCTTGTTAACACAGTTCTGGGTTGGGGCGGCCGTGCAGTTGGCAGTCCTTAGATTCGCTTCCCGAAAGTTATCGATGCTATTGTTCATGTCTTCGTCGATCTCCATGTATTCCGACTTGCTTACGACGGACGAGCTCCTCCGGCTGGAGTTGGTCTCGGACAGATTCTGGTTGCTAACGTTTAACAACTGCGCTTGCTCTTCGCCTTCCGTCTCGCGATGATAGAAGTAGTTGAAATTCGAGACGATAACCGGCACTGGCAGCGCGATGGTTAATACTCCGGCAATGGCGCATAAGGAGCCCACTATTTTGCCCCCGATAGTGACCGGGTACATATCCCCGTAACCGACTGTAGTCATGGACACGACGGCCCACCAAAAAGCGTCGGGAATACTCGTGAAGAATGATTCCTTTTCTTCGGCCTCTGCGAAATACACGGCGCTAGAGAATAAAATCACGCCGATAAATAAGAAAAATATGAGCAAGCCTAGCTCCCGCATGCTAGCCTTTAAGGTTTGCCCCAAAATCTGGAGTCCCTTTGAGTGTCGCGAGAGCTTGAAGATCCTAAAAACCCTCACGAGACGGATGACTCGGAGGATGGCGAGCGACGTGGCTTGTTCGCCGCCTCCGCTGTTCCCCTTGCCCTCGTTGGCCTCAGGGTCGTCCGCTAGCTCCGTGCCTAGCGTGATGAAATACGGGATGATAGCCACGATGTCGATGGAGTTCATCATGTTTTTAAAGAACGCCGCTTTGCTCGGACAAGCGAAAAAACGTACGATCAACTCGAAGGAAAACCAGATGATACAGAGCGTCTCCACCACGAAAAACGGGTCCGTTAAGATGTTCGGTTTGTAGTATTCGGTGATGTTCCCGATCGTTCTCATTCGGGGATTCGGGTCCTCTTTCAGCTCCGGTAAAGTCTCCAAACAAAATATAACGATTGAAATAAGAATCACCATCACGGAGACGATGGCGATCCCTCGAGCGGGTCCCGAACTTTCCGGGTGTTCGAACAGAAGCCAAATCTGCCTCTGGAATTCCTTCTCCGGTAACGGCCGCTCCTCCTCGCGAATAAATCCCTCGTCTTCCCGAAACTTCTCCATGGCTTCCACGCCGAGTTCGTAAAACTTAATCTCCTCCGAGAACATATCCAGAGGCACGTTGACGGGCCGTCTCAGCCGTCCGCCCGACTGGTAATAATACAATATGGCGTCAAAACTCGGGCGATTCCGGTCGAAGAAATACTCGTTCCGTAAAGGGTCAAAGTAGCGCATTCTCTTCTTGGGATTTCCGAGGAGGGTCTCGGGAAATTGCGAGAGCGTCTTTAGCTGTGTCTCAAAGCGTAAACCGGAGATGTTTATCACCACACGCTCACAGCAGTCATGGTCCTCGTGGAGATCGTCCGGTGGGTAAGGGTCTTGGGGGTGACCCGGTAAGGTTGAGGCCTCATCCATGTTTTCGGTAGATACCACAGTCATCTTTGCTGGCTGTTTGTGTAGGGATGGCAGGATTTAGGAGTGGAAAAGGTGGATAGGAGAAGAAGCAGCTCTTAAAGGTGTAGCCCCCTCTTTTAGTCAGTGAGGCCGGCAGCTATGCAAAGCATCCCAATCCATCTTCACCGCCATTTTTTTATACGAGCTCCACATCTTCTTGGGTTTTATGATTCGACCGTTTACCTGAAAGAGAAAGAGAAAAAAACACATTATGGAAAGGAATACTTCACCCATACGTAACTGGCATTCTATCATTATAAAATCGCTATTATAACATATTGAATAAGGTTTTTCTTCCCTCAGTCTTCCCTTGGCCCAGCTGTCCTGTTAATCCTACCCCTACATTTTCCCATGTGTGATGTCACACAAAGTAAAATGTACGGTTAGACAGTGAGACTATAAAACACTCTTTCTGCCTTTTCTCAGGCTAGGATGAACCGATTTCAAAAATGTTTGCACAGGTATACTACATAGGATCTCAGAGTTCAATACACCTTCATATTCCCACCGGTGAAGTACAGCGCCCCTGGAGCAGTTTGGGTTTAAGTTTCTTGCTCAAGGACACAATGGTAGAGATGGTGGGTACTGTAGATGTAATAGCAGCCACCACTTTTACTACTAACACGCTCCTGTCCGGTGCCGGGGATCCAACCTGAGACCTCATGGTTACTGGGAGGAGGAACCAGAGACCTCATGGTTTCTGGGAGGAGGAACCAGAGACCTCATGGTTACTGGGAGGAGGAACCAGAGACCTCATGGTTACTGGGAGGAGGAACCAGAGACCTCATGGTTACTGGGAGGAACCAGAGACCTCATGGTTACTGGCAGGAACCAGAGACCTCATGGTTACTGGGAGGAGGAACCAGAGACCTCATGGTTACTGGGAGGAGGAATCAGATACCTCATGGTTACTGGGAAGAGGAACCAGAGACCTCATGGTTACTGGGAGGAACCAGAGACCTCATGGTTACTGGGAGGAACCAGAGACCTCATGGTTACTGGGAGGAGGAACCAGATACCTCATGGTTACTGGGAGGAGGAACTAGAGACCTCATGGTTACTGGGAGGAGGAACCAGAGACCTCATGGTTACTGGGAGGAGGAACCAGAGACCTCATGGTTACTGGGAGGAGGAATCAGATACCTCATGGTTACTGGGAAGAGGAACCAGAGACCTCATGGTTACTGGGAGGAACCAGAGACCTCATGGTTACTGGGAGGAGGAACCAGAGACCTCATGGTTACTGGGAGGAACCTCTTTACTCTAGGACATCCTACCTAGTCTCACAAAGATCTCCATTCAAATATAGGGGTGTAACGAAACATCAGTATAGATTGATATATCGATTAAATGGCAAAAAATCCAACCGATAGATGCAACGCCCATGCATCAATGCAAAGTGCTGTCGTTAAAGCTATAGTGCGTAACTTCTGTCGCCCTCTTGAGATATTTTGAGTAATTACAACAACACTGTCGGTTATCTACATGAGGTAAAGCCTTCAGTGATGGCACATGGATTTTATTCCTTCTGCTGTACGTCCAGGTGTTTTCTAGAATCAACAGCTAAAACATTTCTGGCCACCAGTGTCCGGGGGGGGGGGGGGGGGGGCACCAGTTTGTAAACGCTGCCATACTGAGAAATACAGAGAGAGTTTTGTGGAGCTGATAATAGGCTTAATCAACGTTGTGTCAACTCGTTTGGCGATGGCTTGAATGTGTAGCCAACATTCATTCATATGAATTAACTTACTCACTGTAGCTTTAAATGCTCATAAAATAAAATGGTAAAATCATATTGTAGTTGATCGCAGGCCCCTGAATCAAATCACAACAGAATCCTATCATGGCAGACTATTTGTGATATCAACAAAGAACCGTATTGTTGTCAAAATGAATCGATCGAATAATGTGGTAGAGAGATGAAACCCAGCGATCTACCATCTACTCCCATATTCACACTGCGTTCCAATCTGCTCTGTGAGATAAAAACACCAGCAGTAGCCTACAGTACAGTAAAGGACTGGACCACTGTGTTTTATGTTCACCGCATACATCAGTATTCAGGTTAGCACACACAGTCCCTCTGCGCTGCCTTTTCTACGCACACAGTTTCACCTCAAATACAGACATATATCCGCTTAAATCAAGATTGTACATATTAAAAATCAACAAATGGACATAATGCGAATGTTAAATAGTCCTTTAAAATAGGCGTACCAATTAAAAATCCAATTCAATTCACTTTATCTATCCCCAAAGGGCAGTTAGCAGGCACAGACAGTAGCACAGAATAAACACATACACATAACACACACACATAAATCAACAAGCACAATTCTATAACATATATAAAAAAAAATATCTTTTAAATCATCTTAAAAAATGATATTAAATATGTACCTGTCTTGAGTTGGAGTGGAGAGACCAGCAAAGAAGCATTTGTTGGACGGTAACACACACAGGCTCTGTCCACACACACACACACACACACACACCTTTCCTTTCCAAAATTGTTGGAGTATTTAGTCCGATATCCTTTCACAGAATCTCTTAAAGAATTAATAGACTACGTTGACTTGGTTAAAATCCGTATCCTCTCGGTGTAGGTTTCCAGCTTCAGCCCACAGTGAAAGCGCAAGGACGAGGACAAGGCTTCGGAATCACTCGGCTTTGAGCTTGAACCATCAACAGGGCTCGGCAGCAAAAATTCACCCTGCTGGCAATTTTGTAAAATCATTCTGGCGATCATACAGCGAGAGATATAGGGCTGTAATGGGCTTGTTAGGAATATAGCCGGTCCAATTTAGCCCCCCTCCCTACCAGTTTACATTGCAGGTTGCTATGGTGGGGACTGGTACGCTGCTGCAATGATACGAAGCGCCTATCTTGTTTTTCTGATGCGGAGAAAAAAAAAAAAAAAAAAAATCAAATTGAACAGAATGGGCGAAACGTGGAGGCGTAATAAATGGAAAAGCCCCTTGTAGAGTCGCGCGCTAAAGCCGAACGAGACAGCGGAAGTGTCCCTGGTAATTTGGAGGCATATTGCAGGATTTAGGAGGCAACAAGAAGTGAGTGAGAGTGTGTGTGTGTGTGTGTGTGTGTGTGTGTGTGTGTGTGTGTGTGTGTGTTTGAGCGCGAGTGTGTGTGTGTGTAAGGTTGGGAGGGGCTAGGAGAGAGAGAGAGAGAGAGAGAGAGAGTAAGAGAGAGAGAGAGAGAGAGAGAGAGAGAGAGAGAAAGAGGGAGAGAGAGTGAGAGTCAGAGGAGGTGGGGGGGTTTCGACGCAATGCAGACAGACTGTAAAACACAGTTGGCTCCACAGTACGTGCCTAACACTCACACACACGCGCACACACACACACACACACACACACACACATGCGCGCCTCCTAGGCTATACTAATCGATAACATTGCTTGACAGCATAGTGCCTTTGCTATAAGTATGGATATGTATTATAGTGCAGTATATACTGAAGGCCACTGCATTATGTGTGTTATGTAAGCAAGCACCAGTGTTCGATAGCCTATGTTTGTACTGCGGGCATATAACTAACACACACACACAAACACTCACACAGACACACACACAAAGACGCACACAGAAAGAGCGAGAGACACCCACACACATAGAGAGAAAGAGCGAGAGAGAGACACACACACACAGACAGACACACATACACGGAGAGAGAGAGAGAGACACACACACACTCACTCACACAGAAAGAGAGAGAAGAGAGAGAGAGAGAGAGAGAGAGAGAGAGAGAGAGAGACAAACACACACACACAAAAGCACTTGACCGCAGGAATCTGTAAAGGGAATAATTGGCTTTGGCTGCCCGAGATGTTTGCGACAGTCCGACCTGCGTGTTGGCGGGTAAATACGCCGGGCGGGTAATGTTGCTATGGTAACAGCAGGGGAGGAACCATGCAGAGTCATTTTATTTATTTATATATATTTTTTTATTTTGTTGTTTTTTTTCTGTCATGTGTGTGACATGCTTTTGGTCTATAAACAGGAAAAAAATGAAGAGACCAGTCTGGATTTTTCTTACATTTTTATCTCTACATTACTTATCGAGAAATGCTCTTAATGACAATATTTGTATTGTGAATTTGGTAGAAATGGTGTCAGTAGTTTATATTATAAAACCAAAATGTTCATTCTCCTCAAACAGATAAAGAGTAAAACGAGAGACACTGAACATTTGGAGTGGACTCTTATTCTCTATTTTGGGTTGATTTTATATGGGAGCCTGTGTGCAAGATACAGCCTTAGCCTATTGTGTTTTTGTTTTTTTAAAGGTACATTGTGCAGGATTTTCTGGCGTTTTTCATAACAGACGTGGTAGAAATGTAATATATTATTTATTAGTATGTTTTAATTAGTGTATAATCACTTTTTTTATTTTCCTTAGAATGAGACTTTTATATCTACATAGGAGCGGGGCGCTGAGGCCACCATGTTGCACCGCCATGTTTCTACAGTAGCACAGAACGGACAAACTTACCGGACTTACACGTTTTTATATATAGTGGGGCGTCCAGGGGAAATGCACCTGTTGGAAGACCAACAAGAAGAAGAAGTACTATAGAATAAATAACTAAATACATCTTCACCTCATCACTTGATATTGTGGAAAGACTTGAGGCAGTGGTGGATGATGCCATCTTTAGTAACTATAGCTTCTTGTCCTTGAAGGCCACCGTAGCTTCTGCAAATTCTCCCACAAAGGGAGGAGTTATGAAAATCTACAATTTCGATAATACAGTGGGCATCATTGTACTTGTGCAAAAATTCTAATAATGGTGAGGAAAAGTCAAATTTTAAAAAAAAGCTACTTTAAAATTCCACCTCTACTAAGCTTTAAAGTGCACGTGTTGATATCTGAGATAATAAATGAAGGATTTTCTGAGTTTGGAATAAATTATATATCTCAAACTTTGAGCTGTGAGGCTTAATATGACTTCATCTCAACGCTTTGAGCCCCAGCTTAAATGTTCTTATCTCACCTCTATAGTTAGAATAGGTCTTACTGTATAGGTGGGTTGAGAATAAGCCAGCTGAGAAGATTTCACATTAAAGGTGCTCCGAGGAACTTTCAGTGTTTGTTAATTCTAGCGCCCCCCTCTTGACAAAAGCGGTAGTGTTTTCACCACGCCAGCTGTTGTTCCTGGGTGAGCGTATACCCAAATGCATTTAGAAAAACTATATAAAAATAGCATTTGTTTGCACTGATGGTCTCGTTTGCTGCTACATATAGTTTATGATCATCAGAGTAAAAATTAGACTGTTTCAGAAATATTTCAAAGTTCCTCATAGCACCTTTAAAAGCCTGGAAAAATAGACAAATAAACAATTAGAATTATAATAAAAAACTATTTATAATATATTCACTTTTCCATGTGGTGGATATATTAATTGTCTTTAAGACATCTGTTTTTCAGGACCACGGACAGCTCCCACTTCTTCAAACACAAAATCTCTTGAATTTAACTTTATTTTGAAATTATCTTAGCGACTTTTTACCATAATAGTGATGTGATACGTATGTGGCAGTGTTGAGGAACTATCTGTGTGGCTTCAGTGTTAGTTATTGACTTTAAAGGTGTAGTCAGTGATTCTGGAGAACGCTTTTCGGTCAAAATCACTTTCTTGTCTATATCAGTGAATATCTCCTCATGATCCACTACCTGTCTGTACTGTGTGAACATCTCCTCATGATCCACTACCTGTCTGTACTGTGTGAATATCTCCTCATGATCCACTACCTGTCTGTACTGTGTGAATATCTCCTCATGATCCACTACCTGTCTGTACTGTGTGTCTGTCTCCTCATGATCCACTACCTGTCTGTACTGTGTGTCTGTCTCCTCATGATCCACTACCTGTCTGTACTGTGTGAATATCTCCTCATGATCCTCTACCTGTCTGTACTGTGTGAACATCTCCTCATGATCCACTACCTGTCTGTACTGTGTGAACATCTCCTCATGGTCCACTACCTGTCTGTACTGTGTGTGAGCTGGAAAAAAACTCAGTGTTAATACACAGCCTAGGCTCTGTAAACTGGTATGTTGCTAGCTGCGGTGGGCCCCCTTTGCTTACATACCAGTTTACAGAGCCTAGGCTGTGTATTAACACTGGATATCTTTTTCAATGCACACACACACACACACACACACACACAGTACAGACAGGTAGTGGATCATGAGGAGATATTCACTGATTTTGACAAAAAAGTGATGTTGACAACAATCGTTCTCCAGAATCACTAACTGCACCTTTAAGAGTCTTCACACACACACACACACACACACACACACACACACACACCTTTATATCTTACAGTTGAACTCCTCAAAACTAAATTTAGTTTGAAAAAATCTCCATCCTAGAATTATTTATTTTTTGGACCTTTGATTTAGTATGAAAGAAGACCTGTTATGGAAGATACATAGACCCAAAACTATGGAATGAAATCAGTCTCAATATTAATGAATGCACAGAGTAGGATTCACACTTGTATTTTGTGATTTATATATAAATGACTCTCTTCTCACAAATACATTTCAATGCACACACAAATGAAAACCGTCATATATAAATGTAAAATAAATCCATCTATAAGAAAAACGTTTCACAAACACATTTCCGATCCACACACAAATGTGTATTGTTTTGAATAAATGTTATATAAATCCATAAATATATTAATTTAAAAAAGATTTGCAATTTTCATCAAAAATGTGTTTGGATGTTGTTACATTTATATACAAACTGTTACATTTGAATTTACAAAATGCTTTTAATTTGTGAACTTCCTTGCATTCATGTGTGAATTGGTCTGTATTTGTGTGTGGATTTATGAGACTCCCCTGACTTCGCTGGTTTCACAAATGTGTTTTTTTCAACCAGAAACTACCTTTAGCCAATCGGATGTCTTCCTCGTTTTTAGCCAATCACATGAGCGCAGTCTCACAAGGGTCCGTTTACGCCCAGAGACAGAGGACGGTATGGCACGACTGAATGAGCTCAACCTCAATGCATTATTTTTAAAACTGCTGTGGAGTTGTTTAGCCGCAGTGGACCACATTTTTGGTGAATCATAAACGAGTCACCAAAAATTTCAGCATTTGCAGCGTCCATTTCTCCAAAGAAGAGTTTAGTAACTTTGGCTAGAAGGCTGCTGGCTTTGCAGAGCAGCTATGTCTAGCTGATGCCTGCTGGAGCTGCCTTTCTTTACTTACTACCGACCCCGTGCTGATTGCCGATCATGTAAGTCACTTATCAGCTTAGCTGTACATTACATTTTATTGTCTCATTAGCTTTAGTTATGCTACTACAGTGTATTTCACTTGTGTGTGTTGCTGACATTTAGCCCTAGGCCCAGTGTTTGAAGCTAACGTTGTTATCATAGTAGCCTACTACCGAATGTTTATTTTTAGCAGGTCATGCTAGCTACCTTGATGACAATCACACAAAATATAGCCACTGAATTAAGAATTATATTATACCCTAACAGAATATCTCTGTATTACAGCATTACAGACAGCCTACGCCAGAGTGAATGCTAGTGTTGAGGGCTAATGCAACATTGAGCCTGAACCTCTCATCTCTAGCCTGGACACTGGAGGACAGACGATGTGACCTACACATGCAGTAGTTAAAGAACCATGGAGAAGAAAAGGAACAGAGGTATGATGAAGAATCTACTCATGCTAATGTAATTAAAGATATCCTAAACTGCATAGAACTCTCTGTATATTCTATTTGATTGTTTCACTTAATAAGCTTATTAGGTGAACTAGCACACTGCATTTATTCTTCTCATAAGGACTGTTTTCTTCAGTGTCATCATTGTAAATATATTCAATTTCTTCTTAAAAGCAGAAACAAGGTTTTACTCAAAGACATCTTGAAGCTCAGCCCACTGTACCAGACCTCCAACTTGGAAGTCTTCAAGGTGTTGTCCAGGAGTGTCCACTGGTTGTCTCATTTTCATACTTTGGATGCAGATCAGGTACTTATGAATACATATGCTAATCTTATAGTGTATGTGCAATAAATGCCCAGTAAACAATTAACAAACAACATATTGTACTTGCAGGTGTTCCCGTGGAGAGTGCCAGACGACGACAGTAACTATTTGAAATTGTATGTTGCAGTTTGTAACATTGGTGTGCAGTAAATAATAAATGTATTATACCTCTCAAATCTCTTTATCTATATTCTGTGATGGCTTACCTTGGCTGAAGGAGCATAAACTAAATTACTTTTACTATGAAAAACATTGTAACTGTACCAGTGCATGTCCCTGTACAATAATACTTTCTCCAGGTCAGAAACGAGGTGCTTCAGGAGCCTCCAAGGTGCAGGACGTTTCTTCAAGGCCTTGAACCAAATGTTTCTCAACCCTTATGCCTAGAAGCTGCTCTACGTATATATAGGGAACATTATGGAACCCTGCCTTTGAGAGGGAAAGCAGCTTACTAGAAAACTCAATATCCATCATTCTTCAATAATACTGTATCTACTATTTGAAAATGCTTCATCATTTATTACACTTAAATTATATTATAATTAAAATAATTATTTTAAAATTCATAAATACACATGCACACAGCGTTGAATGAAAATATGTGAGGCTTTATTTAAAGAGTTTGAAGTCAGTAGGTCTTTGAGCAGGACACTTCCACAAAAACACTTTGTCCTTTCTCGTCCAGTTCTTGATAACTGCAAAACAAAAGCACAGTGACAGAAAATAGGTAAAGGTTTGCTTATGGTTAACACACACAGGCCTGGCTAACTGTTGTCAAATGATCTACAGTGGGTTGCAAAAGTATTCATACCACTTATTTTACAAGCCACACTTTTCAGTTTTTTTTATTTATTTAAATATGAAAAATTAAAACTATTTATCATCACATCACAATTATAAGCAATGCTGTGTTGGTTTATTACATGAAATCCCAATAAAATAAATGTATGTGTGATTTATCCATGTGGAAAGGTCTAAGGGGTATGAATAGTTTTGTGAGATTGTGAAGATGCACTTCGAGATGTCTTTGAGTAAAACCTTGTTTCTGCTTTTAAGAAGAAATTGAATATATTTACAATGATGACACTGAAGAAAACAGTCCTTATGAGAAGAATAAATGCAGTGTGCTAGTTCACCTAATAAGCTTATTAAGTGAAACAATCAAATAGAATATACAGAGAGTTCTATGCAGTTTAGGATATCTTTAATTACATTAGCATGAGTAGATTCTTCATCATACCTCTGTTCCTTTTCTTCTCCATGGTTCTTTAACTACTGCATGTGTAGGTCACATCGTCTGTCCTCCAGTGTCCAGGCTAGAGATGAGAGGTTCAGGCTCAATGTTGCATTAGCCCTCAACACTAGCATTCACTCTGGCATAGGCTGTCTGTACTGATGTAATACAGAGATATTCTGTTAGGGTATAATATAATTCTTAATTCAGTGGCTATATTTTGTGTGATTGTCATCAAGGTAGCTAGCATGACCTGCTAAAAATAAACATTCGGTAGTAGGCTACTATGATAACAACGTTAGCTACGTTAGCTTCAAACACTGGGCCTAGGGCTAAATGTTAGCAACACACACAAGTGAAATACACTGTAGTAGCATAACTAAAGCTAATGAGACAGTAAAATGTAATGTACAGCTAAGCTGATAAGTGACTTACATGATCGGCAATCAGCACGGGGTCGGTAGTAAGTAAAGAAAGGCAGCTCCAGCAGGCATCAGCTAGACATAGCTGCTCTGCAAAGCCAGCAGCCTTCTAGCCAAAGTTACTAAACTCTTCTTTGGAGAAATGGACGCTGCAAATACTGGAATTTTTGGTGACTCGTTTATGATTCACCAAAAATGTGGTCCACTGCGGCTAAACAACTCCACAGCAGTTTTAAAAATAATGCATTGAGGTTGAGCTCATTCAGTCGTGCCATACCGTCCTCTGTCTCTAGGCGTAAACGGACCCTTGTGAGACTGCGCTCATGTGATTGGCTAAAAACGAGGAAGACATCCGATTGGCTAAAGGTAGTTCCTGGTTGAAAAAAACACATTTGTGAAACCAGCGAAGTCAGGGGAGTCTCAAAATTCCACACACAAATACAGACCAATTCACACATGAATGCAAGGAAGTTCACAAATTAAAAGCATTTTGTAAATTCAAATGTAACAGTTTGTATATAAATGTAACAACATCCAAACACATTTTTGATGAAAATTGCAAATCTTTTTAAATTAATATATTTATGGATTTATATAACATTTATTCAAAACAATACACATTTGTGTGTGGATCGGAAATGTGTTTGTGAAACGTTTTTCTTATAGATGGATTTATTTTACATTTATATATGACGGTTTTCATTTGTGTGTGCATTGAAATGTATTTGTGAGAAGAGAGTCATTTATATATAAATCACAAAATACAAGTGTGAATCCTTCTCTGTGCATTCATTAATATTGAGACTGATTTTATTCCATACAAAACAAAAAAATATCTCAAAACTGACCAGTGCCAGACAGTGCAA
>CM049416.1:23650000-23657500 GCA_026929865.2 Hyperoplus lanceolatus
CCCTCCTTCGTAAACTGGGCCGCAGGGCAGTATTGCAGCATGATAACGACCCCAAACACACCTCCTAACGACCACTGGCTTGCTAAAGAAGCTGAGGGTAAAGGTTATGGACTGGCCAACATGTCCCCAGACCTAAACCCTATTGAGCATCTTTGGGGCTTCTTAAAACAGGAGATGGAGGAGCGCAAGGTCTCCAGTATCCACCAGCTCCGTGATGTTGTCATGAATGAGGGGAAGAGGATTCCAGTGGCAACCTGTGAAGCTCTGGTGAACTCCATGCCCATGAGGGTTATGGTAGTGCTGGAAAATAATGGTGGCCACACAAAATATTGACACTTTGGGCCCAATTTGGACATTTTAACTCAGGGGTGTACTCACTTTTGTAACCGGCAGTTTAGACATTAATGGCTGTGTGTCGAGTTATTTTGAGGGGACAGTAAATTCACACTGTTATATAAGCTGTACACACGCTACTTAACATTGTATCAAAGTGTCATTTATTCAGTGTTGTCCCATGAAAAGATATAATGAAATATTTGAAGAAATGTGAGGGGTGTACTCACTTTTGTGAGATACTGTATGTCCATATTTCTGCATATTTTGGACCAAGGCCTAGTGCCGCCATCTTGAAAGTATCATAGTCGGAATGTCATCAGGTGCATTGTTTAAAATTTAGAATTGTTCTTGTCCTTGAAGGCCACTGTAGCTTCTGTTATTATTCTAAAGGGGTGGGGTTACCCAGGGAGCGTTGCATTCTAGAACTTTCTAGAACTTCCTTGATGATGTCATATTACACACTGCACATTTAAGTAGGAACAACAAGTTAGAAATATACAAGTTTGTATTAACTTAAAGGAATACTTCACCCATACAGAACCGGCGTTCTATCATTATAACATCACTATTATAATATAATGAATGAGGTTTTTCTTCCCTCAGTCTTCCCTCAGTCTTCCCTTGGCCCAGCTGTCCTGTTAATCCTAACCCTACATTTTACCATGTGTGATGTGATTTGATTGGACGAAAGACATTCTATGGCAGTTTTTAGGCTACTGGCTGCAAGTGGCTCTGTGCTCCTGTGTTTCTCATGCAATGGTGTGTGTGTGTGTGTGTGTGTGTGTGTGTGTGTGTGTGTGTGTGTGTGTGTGTGTGTGTGTGTGTGTGTGTGTGTGTGTGTGTGTGTGTGTGTGTGTGTGTGTGTGTGTGTGTGTGTGTGTGTGTGTGTGTGTGCGTGTGTGTGTTCATCCCCCCATGGCTACACAGCCTTGTCATCTCTTTGCCTCGTGCGCGAATCAGGGCCAACATACTCATTAAGCCTTTCTCTTTCTCTCTGTGGGGCTCTCTATCCCCCCTCTCCCTCTTTCTCTCTCTCCACCGCTCTCTCTCTCTCTACCCCCCCTCACTCTCTCCCTCTCTCTCTCTCTCCATCTCTGTCTCTCCCTCTCTCTCTACCCCCCTCACTCTCTCCCTCTCTCTCTCTCTGTCTCTCTCTCCCCCCTCTCTGTCTCTCTCCCCTCCTCTCTTCCCCCTCTCTCTCTCTCTTTTTCTCTAACTATCTCTCTTTCAATGTGCAATGGTGCAATATTTATATATTGAATTTGCAGTCTATTTTTAGCTAATTTGAGCTGTGTAAAATGGTCATTAATGTTTCAAAATTCAAACTAATTCTCTCTCTCCCTCTCTCCCCCTCTCTTTCTCTCTCTCTCTGTCTCTCTGTCTCTCTCTCTCTCTCTCTATCTCTCTCTTTCTCTCTCTCTCTCCATCCCTCTCTCTCTCCATCCCTCCTTTGCTGTGTCAACCATAATTCTATCTAGCACACAGCCTTCATTTTCAGCATATTTTTAAGTACAAAATGTCTCATAAATCAGACAGTGAACAACATATGAACAAATCCTTCTGTAATAACCTTCAGAATAGCGCTGAGAATGATTATGGAAAGTTTAGTTGATGTAAGAGCTTTAGAAGTTGAAATTTTTGGTTGGAGTTCAGAGTATTGGAAAAAAAACTAATGTTGAGATAATGTCCGTTAAAGATGGTTGTATAGGAGAAATATACAGACGCAAACAGACAAGGTTTAGTCAAATAAACTCCTGAATGTACATGTTGGACCTTTGATTTATACTAGTATGAAAGAAGACATGTTATGGAAGAGAGAGAGAGAGAGAGAGTATGAAAGAAGACATGTTATGGAAGAGAGAGAGAGAGAGAGAGTATGAAAGAAGACATGTTATAGAAGAGAGAGAGAGAGAGAGAGTATGAAAGAAGACATGTTATGGAAGATACATAGACACACAAACAATTACCAGTGCTTGAAAAAAGAATGTTTTTAACCTGCTAAATGACATGAAATACAGAATATACTTTTGTGAAAGAAAAAAGCATCAGCTGCAGAAGGGAGTTATGAATGTACCAACCGAGCCCATGTCCTCATTCATAAACACACGGGAACCTTTATATAATGCCTACTGAGAGTGTGTGTGTGTGTGTGTGTGTGTGTGTGTGTGTGTGTGTGTGTGTGTGTGTGTGTGTGTGTGTGTGTGTGTGTGTGTGTGTGTGTGTGTGTGTGTGTGTGTGTGTGTGTGTGCTATTAATAAGCCCTTAGCATACAGAGAAATGTGTGGCCGATTCATGTTCATTCCGTGCCCTTCAAGACCAGCACACATGGCCCTTGGGGGTGTGTGTGTGTGTGTGTGTGTGTGTGTGTGTGTGTGGGCCCATGATATGAAGGAGCTATTTATAGACTCACGTTATGGGAAGAGAGAGAGGGAGAGATGGAGAGAGAGAGAGGGAAAGTGACAGAATAGGGGGATGGGTGAAGATAGGGACACGGAGAATGGCCAGAGTGTATTGGTGGTTATGATGGAGAGAATTTAAAAAGGAAAATATAGAATCATGTTAAAGGATCCTGTGTGTGTGTGTGTGTGTGTGTGTGTGTGTGTGTGTGTGTGTGTGTGTGTGTGTGTGTGTGTGTGTGTGTGTGTGTGTGTGTGTGTGTGTGTGTGTGTGTGTGTGTGTGTGTGTGTGTGTGTGTGTGTGTGTGTGTGTGTGTGTGTGTGTGTGTGTGTGTGTGTGTGTGTGTTCATCCCCCCAGGTTCCAATCAAATGTAAAGGGGCACTGTGTAACGTTTTAAGTAATCTATTAGCTAAAATCAATATCCTCATTCATACATATGTCCTCATTGGTGTAAAATCAAGACACTGCAAGGCAAGGCAAGTTTATCTCTATAGCACAATTCAGACACAAGGCCATTCAAAGTGCTTTACAGGGGCATGAAATACATCAAGTATAGAATAGACATTAGAAAAGGTGATCGTAGGGGCGCCCTTAGCTCAGTTGGTAGGGCATCCCCCCCATGGGCCTCGGCCAGCAGCGGACCCGGGTTGGATTCCAGCCCGCGGTCGTTCTCTGCATGTCACTCCCCTCTCTGCCCCATTTCACCTCTGTCTCTACACTATCAATAAAGCATAAAAAAAATGCCAAAAAATATCTTTAAAAAAAAGTGTGTGTGTGTGTGTGTGAGAGACGTGTATTCCTGTGGGGGTTTTCAGTTCATTGTGAGACAGTCTTCAGTTAACCAACCTCGCAGTTCAATACATCAATCAATCACTCTTTCTCTGAATCAGGGCTTTGGATCAACACATTGACAAAGTGTCCCATTCACCTCTGCCTTTATGATGATTAAACTGTGTGTGTGTGTGTGTGTGTGTGTGTGTGTGTGTGTGTGTGTGTGTGTGTGTGTGTGTGTGTGTGTGTGTGTGTGTGTGTGTGTGTGTGTGTGTGTGTGTGTGTGTGTGTGTGTGTGTGTGTGTGTGTGTGTGTCCGGCTCAGGTTTCTGTATTTACACTGACAGATAATAAATGATCTTTTGAACCAAACCTCCTCATGGACCCAGGGATCAAACCATAAATCAACACACACACACACACACACACACGTCACACTCACTTCTCTGCAACAACAAATTGTGCCAATATATAAAAACTGCCTAAACGGGGCGCTCCAGTGGTGTAGTGGATAGAGCGTGTACCATATTGGCTCCGGCCTTCTTTGCAGTGGTCGTGGGTTCAAATCCGACCCGTGGACCTTTACTGCCCCCCCCTCCCTCTCCCTCTCTCTCTCTCTCTCTCTCTCTCTCTCTCTCTCTCTCTCTCTCTCTCTCTCTCTCTCTCTCTCTCTCTCTCTCTCTTTCTCTGTCTCCCCATTTCAACTCTGTACTGTCTAATAAAGCTTGAAAAAAATGCCAAAAAATAATCTTCAAAACTGGCCTTCAACCTTTGGCTTATGATTTCTTAAAGAGTTTAGATTGGTCATATTTAAAGGTGTAGTCAGTGATTCTGGAGAACGCTTGTTTTCAAAATCACTTTTTGGTCAAAATCAGTGAATATCTCCTCATGATCCACTATAGGCCTACCTGTCTGTACTGTGTGTGCGTTGAAAATAAATCCAGTGTTGTTAATACACAGCCTAGGCTCTGTAAACTGGTATGTTGCTAGCTAAAGGCCCTTTTTTAACATACCATTACAGAGCCTAGGCTGTGTATTAACACTGGATATGTTTTCAGGGCAATCTATATAACTTGTGAATGTCGATAGTTAAGCTGCTATCGGTGTATGAATGTGTGTGTGAATGGTAACGTGGGAAAGGAAAACAGGTCTCCCTTGAAAAAAAGTCTCCGGTCTCAATGGGATTTACCTGTAGAAATAAAGGTTAATGAAATAAAGAACTACATAACAACCATAGGCCTGAATCAGTAACCTCTTTTAATTAAATCACTTCTTAAAACACATTTTTATGGACTTGCTTTTACGTGATGCCGTCTATTTATTCTTTTTGTTCTCTTCCTCGATGTCTTTTGATCCAGTAGCACCTGTTCATCTCGATTGGTTTGTTGTGTTGTGTGTGTATATGAGTATGTTAATGCACAATTAACTACTATGTATTTATACAGAAACTCCAATATTTTATATTTTATTTTATATTTTATTTTATATGTCATTGTCTATCGTTAGTGTTGTCTCGTATGCTTGTTGTTAGTGCCTGTGCACTTTTTACTTTTTATCAACTGTGTCTCAGGTGGTAGAGCGGGTCGGCCGATGATCGAAGGGTTGGAGGTTCGATCCCCGCCCTGCCACCTGTGTCATAGTTGTTGTGTCCTTGGGCAAGACACTTCACCCACCTTGCCTCGTGTGAATGTCAATAGTTAGCCTGCTATCGGTGTATGAATGTGTGTGTGAATGGTAACGTGGGAGAGGAAAACAGGTCTCCCTTGAAAAAGAGTCTTCGGACTCAATGGGATTTACTTGTAGAAATAAAGGTAAAAAAAACAAAAAAAAAATGTTCACCACGGGACAGGGGGAAACGTTTTCTCCATTCCCTTACATGTGAAGTGTTGACAATAAAGCTGACTGTGACTTTTGACTTTGACTTTTGACTTTGACTTTTGACTTTGATTTTATCTTATTGTATGTGTGTTTTTTTGATTAATATGTATTCATTTGATTGTACTTGCTCGTGTGTATTTTGTTAAAGCACTTTGTAAACCAATGTTTTTAAAGGTGCTATATAAATAAAGATATTATTATTATTATTATTATTATTAGTAGTAGTAGTAGTAGTAGTAGTAGTAGTAGTAGTAGTAGTATTAGTATTATTAGTATTATTATTATTAATATTATTTGTCACAAAAGATTTAAATTATTTGTATTCCCGGTAGTGACAAAATAGCTAAAAATAAAATTGTTTTCAATCTATCTAAGTAAAGCTGACTCCACCTTTAATATGACTGTCACATCAGCATATTATGTTGTTGCTTTCTTACAACATTTTACAGGTTATTTTAAGGTTGTTTGTGAGATGAACAATTCTGCAGTATATTGCAATCTTCCAGCACACACACACACATGCACACACACGCACACACACAAACACAAAAATAGATCTGTCTTTTTCCTTTCAAGCTAAGAGGTCACAGCAAGGTCGATCCATCCTAACACAAAGAATAGGGGATTTCTTTTTTATTTTTATAATTTTTTCGGGTCGTACCATTTGTGCACAACCATAGGGGTGGTTATAGAAGAAAATTCAAAATGTCAGCAGCATAGTGAGTGTCCCTACACACACACACACACACACACACACACACACACACACACAGCTATTATCTTATACAGGCTTAATTACAGAAGCTGTCATTCACTAACGGGTAAACTATAAGCATTTTTCTCATCGCGTGTGTGTGCATATCTCCCCCTCAGTTACATGGTTGAGACAGGCAGAACCCCTCAGCAGAATATAGAATTCAGAATCCCCTCAAAGACATGCGGCTAAAAATAGCTCTCTCACACACAGGCAGAGAGAGAGACACACACACACACGCACATGCAGTCAGAGAGAGAGAGCAAGACACACACACAGGCAGAGAGAGAGACACACACATGCAGTCAGAGAGAGAGACACACACACACACATGCAGTCAGAGAGAGAGAGACACACATGCAGTCAGAGAGAGGCAGAGAGATACACACACACACACACACACACACACAGGCAGAGAGAAAGACACACACACACAGGCAGAGAGATACACACACACAGGCAGAGAGATACACAAACACACACAGGCAGAGAGAGAGAGACACACACACACAAACACACAGGCAGAGAGAGAGAGAGAGAGAGAGACACACACACTCACACACAGGCAGCAACACACACTTACTCACACACACACACACACACACACACACACACACACACACACACACACACACAGGCACAATCCATGTTCATGGCACAATGCATACTGGGGATTCCCTGAAGGCTGCATTTGGATTTCACATTCACATTTTTATCGCTTGGCTCTGCAGGCAAAAACTGTTCCGGAAAACATGAAGAGACCAGTCTGGATTGTTCTTCAATCTTCATCTCTGCATTACTTCATGAAAATGCTCTTTAATGACCAAAAATGTATTGGTATTTGGTAGAAATGTTGTCAGTAGTTTATATTCTAAAACCGAAATGTTCATTCTACTCAAACATATGCCTATAAAGAGTAAAACAAGAGTTTTTTGTCTATTTATCTTCCATAACATGTCTTCTTTCATACTAGTATAAATCAAAAGGTCCAACATGTACATTCAGGTGTTTATTTGACTAAACCTTGTCTGTTTGCGTCTGTATATTTCTCCTATACAACCATTTTTAACGGACATTAACTCAACACTATTTTTTTCAATACTCTGAACCAAAAATCTCAACTTCTAAAGCACTTACATCAACTAAACTTTCCATGATCATTCTCAGCACTATTCTGAAGGTTATTACAGAAGGATTTGTTCATATGTTGTTCACTGTCTGATTTATGAGACATACTCTTCTTAAAAACATGATGAAAATGCTTTATTTAAGACCTTTACATGTAGTATTTCTTGATTTATAAAATGAAAAAAAAATGCTTAATCCGAAACATGTCCACTAAAAACTTTGGACACTTATTTGTT
>CM049416.1:23662500-23672500 GCA_026929865.2 Hyperoplus lanceolatus
GCTTTTAGTATGAGTAGGACATTAGTAGGGCTTTTAGTATGAGTAGGACATTAGTAGGGCTTTTAGTATGAGTAGGACATTAGTAGGGCTTTTAGTATGGCTTTTAGTATGAGTAGGACGTTAGTAGGGCTTTTAGTTTAGTAGGACGTTAGTAGGGCTTTTAGTATGAGTAGGACGTTAGTAGGGCTTTTAGTATGAGTAGGACGTTAGTAGGGCTTTAGTATGAGTAGGACGTTAGTAGGGCTTTTAGTATGGCTTTTAGTATGAGTAGGACATTAGTAGGGCTTTTAGTATGAGGAGGATGTTAGTAGGGCTTTTAGTATGAGTAGGACGTTGGTAGGGCTTTTATTATGAGTAGGACGTTAGTATGAGTAGGACATTAGTATGAGTAGGACGTCAGTAGGGCTTTTAGTATAAGTAGGACGTTAGTAGGGCTTTTAGTATAAGTAGGACGTTAGTAGGGCTTTTAGTATAAGTAGGACGTTAGTAGGGCTTTTAGTATGAGTAAGACGTTAGTAGGGCTTTTAGTATGAGTAGGACGTTAGTAGGGCTTTTATTTTGAGTAGGACGTTAGTAGGGCTTTTAGTATGAGTAGGACGTTAGTAGGGCTTTTAGTATGAGTAAGATGTTAGTAGGGCTTTTAGTATGAGTAGGACGTTAGTAGGGCTTTTAGTATAAGTAGGACGTTAGTAGGGCTTTTAGTATGAGTAGGACGTTAGTAGAGCTTTTATTTTGAGTAGGACGTTAGTAGGGCTTTTAGTATGAGTAGGACGTTAGTAGGGCTTTTAGTATGAGTAAGATGTTAGTAGGGCTTTTAGTATGAGTAGGACGTTAGTAGGGCTTTTAGTATAAGTAGGACGTTAGTAGGGCTTTTATTATGAGTAGGACGTTAGTAGGGCTTTTATTATAAGTAGGACGTTAGTAGGGTAGGACGTTAGTAGGGCTTTTAGTATGAGTAGGACGTTAGTAGGGCTTTTAGTATGAGTAGGACGTTAGTAGGGCTTTTAGTATAAGTAGGACGTTAGTAGGGCTTTTAGTATGAGTAAGATGTTAGTAGGGCTTTTAGTATGAGTAGGACGTTAGTAGGGCTTTTAGTATAAGTAGGACGTTAGTAGGGCTTTTAGTATGAGTAGGACGTTAGTAGAGCTTTTATTTTGAGTAGGACGTTAGTAGGGCTTTTAGTATGAGTAGGACGTTAGTAGGGCTTTTAGTATGAGTAAGATGTTAGTAGGGCTTTTAGTATGAGTAGGACGTTAGTAGGGCTTTTTGTATGAGTAGGACGTTAGTAGGGCTTTTAGTATGAGTAGGACGTTAGTAGGGCTTTTAGTATAAGTAGGACGTTAGTAGGGTAGGACGTTAGTAGGGCTTTTAGTATGAGTAGGACGTTAGTAGGGCTTTTAGTATGAGTAGGACGTTAGTAGGGCTTTTAGTATAAGTAGGACGTTAGTAGGGCTTTTAGTATGAGTAGGACGTTAGTAGGGCTTTTAGTATGAGTAGGACGTTAGTAGGGCTTTTAGTATGAGTAAGATGTTAGTAGGGCTTTTCGAACACTGTCTTGAATGACATACTACTTGAATACCCTTTACGTAACAATATGTTTAAAAAAAGGAAGCGTCATATTTTACAGTTGATCACAGTTCATTTATTTATTAAACATAGGTGATAGAAACACAAAGCCTCATTCACTTTCTCAATATATTATTATATCGTATTGTACAAATAATTTACAACATTGCAGAACATTACAGATAAAGAAAAGGCCACAGTAAACGTAGTCACGAGTATTTAGTATTCAGAATGTCTCTGTTGTGCATAATACAGTTCAGTATGTACGATCCAAAGCCATACATTTATTACTTATATTATTTTTCTGTTATTTTAAGGTGCTACGAGGAACTTTTTAAATATTTCTGAAACAGTCTCATGTTTCCTCTGATGATCATAAATTACATGTAACAGCAAACGAGACCATCAGTTTATATATAGTTTTTCTTAATGCCTTTGTCATGGGTATATACGCTCACCCAGGAACAACAGCTGGCGTGGTAAAAACACTACCGCTTTTGTCCAAGGGGGGCGCTAGAATTAAAACACACTGAAAGTTCCTCGGAGCAGCTTTAACAATTTTTCTTGTCATATACATTGCACAGTGTACAGATATTGACATAAACAAAAATAAAATATAATTTGAGATTTTATACACTTGAGGACACACGTTTTTGCAGACACAAACCCTGCGTTCCAATCCCCATACTTCCCTACTATTTAGCACGCCAGAAAAAGAGTTAGGATGTCCCAATACATGCACATCAATTGTAGTATGCTGAAAATACATAAATGCCACACTAAACTCCAATAGCATTTTGGAGTATTCGTCTTTATTCTTGACATTTCTCGACATAATGAAAGAACAATCTTCCTAATCTGATTTTTTTTTCTCTCCTGTCTGTGGCCCTAAAACTCTTCTGTACTTTAGTATGTAGTGTAGTAAAAACACTAAAACTCTTCTGTACCTTAATATGTAGTGTAGTAGAAAGAAAAAGTATGTGATTTGGAACGCAGGGAAAGTTTTGTTTGTTATTTTTTTGACAGACACACAGTTCAGTGAATGAAAACACAACCGACCTCAAATACACACAGACACAGTTGCATTTGTTACACTCATGCCAGTTTAGCATCTCGGATATATTTTTTATTTTTTTTATTTTTTTGGCAATCTCTCTCTCAGTCTTATTCCCCTCCTCTGAATTCTTAACAGCAATGTAAAAAAATAAAAATACATTGCATATGTTTTAATCAATTATTGTTAATGTAATTCACGTAAAAAAATAAATGAAATCACCCAAAAGTTTGGACGGAGTAAAGATAAGAGTTAAACGTTTAACTCAAGAGCTGCCAGAGGAAAGACTAAAGTTAAACAAAAGAGGAATGTCTGTATCAACATAAAATTCGACATGATTGCAAATAGTTAGTTATTTTCTGTAGTTACAACATTAACACATCTTTAAAGAAAAAAATTCTGGTCATAATTTAACTAATTTTCGCAGGAGATAAAGCAACCAAAACTAAAATGTTCATAAATGGTAAATGGACTCCCCTTATATAGCGCTTTTCCGTGGTTTTTCACAGACCCAAAGCTCTTTACATCAGACAATTTTACACGGATGAAAATAATGAATGTATTGACATATATTATGGAGATTGTGACTTCCTAAAAACACCTGAATATGTTTGCTTTACTCTTGTGGACATAATGAAAAGAAAAGAAAAAAAGAATCACCACAACATTTTTATTTTTTATTTTTTTTAACTGGAAACTAAAAAAATATTTTGGGCTTCATAGTACAATAAGTCTTTTTTTAAATGTATTTTTTTTTAATCTATTTCCTCTCAAAAAAAACACCACCCCGGTAAATCTACTGTACATTCAATACATTAATTTACAATACATTATTTCTATGTCTAACCAATCGATTGCTTCCCTACAGAGCTATTATAAATACACACTCTCTTCCTATATATTACTATACACGTGTTGACAGTGAAATAAACCAAATTAGGTTTTTTAATTAAGGCACTATTAACTTATTATGCAGAAATATGACAAACCGAACATATCACCGTATGCAGATGATATGGTTGTTTACGTGCATTATTGCTTGTTGATTAATAACTATAGTAACAGCATGTTGCTAAGAGACATTTGCTGGTTTTCTATTTGCAGCTGAAGCATTTCACAACACTACTTAACATTTAAACCCCTGCAGACATGTATTTTTTTGTATTTAAAATATAAATAGTACCGCTTTCTGAAAGGAATAAATTAATTACTGAAAGATACACAGACGTTATGTTGTGCATTTCAAAGAAACACAAAGCTGTAGGTTTGGTTTTATGTATTGACCATTCCATTCAATTTATCTATTTCTGTGTTCATGTATTTAGATTTATTTTTTTTGAAGGAATTTATTAGTAAAAATCCAAACATTTTTAATTTTTTTTTTTAACAAACGCATGGATATTTTTGGAACTTCCTAAACGTTGTATACATAGTTAACCTTGTGAACACCTTATAGACTGGACATTAATACCTATGTTGTGTTTAAGTGGCAGCATTTTAATGTCCAGTGCCAATTTTCATAAAGTAATCCTGCAATTTGAATTTTAAGACGAAGCATTTATGAATGAAGGTTATACAGTTGTGATGGCATTTTATTCCAACAACACAAACAAAAACAAACACATTTACACACATCACACACACACACACACACACACATACAAACACATTTACACACAGACACACACACACAAACACACATTTACACCCACACACACACATTTAGACACACACATTTACACAAACACACACACACACACATATCACATATCACAGGCGAACAGTTTAAATCCAGCCATTCAAAAAAAAAAAAAAACAAACAATGACACAATATCTGAATGTGAAGTCAATTGAAACACATGGAGATTGAAACTCATCAATTCTTAAAGATTTATTTTTTATCAAAAATAAATCACAATTGAAGACAATTGTCCAAAGGAAACATGTCGACAATAAAAATCGAATTAAAAAAAAACTGAAAAGAGGAAGAGAAATCAAAATGCATTTTCTTCATCCACACTGAAGTTCCCAGAGCACAGTAATAAACGAGCCACGTTAAAGGCGCTTCGAGGAACTTTTAAATATTTCTGAAACAGTCTCATTTTTCCTTTGATGATCATAAATGACATCTAACAGCAAACAAGACCATCAGTGTAAAGAATGCTATTGTTATATAGTTTTTCTTAATGCCTTTGTCATGAGTATACGCTCATCCAGGAGGTGATACGCTCATACAGCTGGTGTAGTAAAAACACTGCCGCTTTTGTCCAAAGGGGGGCGCTAGAATTAACACACACTAAAAGTTCCTCGGAGCACCTTTAAGGAATTATTATATATATTTTTACTTTTTCTCACAAAGCCCTAATACTCCATCTTAGTAACCACTCAGGCTATTGCTATTTTTCCTCGTTATTTTAACATGAACATTTTAAAAATATAATGTTTAGCCTGAAGTGAACTCTGCTGTTGATAATGAAACATGAAAATGTCCTCCAAACGACGGGCATGTTAGATGTATTGAATATCAAATGATGGCTAGATGGCTAGATACAGCTCCGCAAAAAATTAAGAGACCAGTCTGGATTTATCTTCAATCTTCATCTCTAGATTACTTAATGAAAATGCTCTTTAATGACAAAATTCTCATTGTGAATTTGGTAGAAATGTTGTCAGTAGTATATATTATAAAATGTTCATTCTACTCAAACGTATGCCTATAAATAGTCGAACGAGAGACACTGAACATTTGGAGTGGTCTCTTCATTTTTTCCTGAGCTGTATGTAGGAAATTAGACCATTGTTTTTATAGGTATAGGGACATTGCTGCGCTCACATTTTGAAATACTGTCTTAGTATTGTTTTAAATACAGTATGAAAACTACATTAATCATCATAACTAATGCCTAGTCACAGCTCATCAGTGTCACTGTCACACAGAAATCTCCCTTAGGCATTTTTTTTATTTTATATCTAAGCAAAAGCAGAATTACAAAAACACCAAACTGCAGAGTCAATGCTAGGGGTTTGATGAGTACAATTATTCTATTTTTTTTAAGTTAATTTCCATTAAACGTCAGGTTCTAGGATAAGCAGTTCTCTTAAGATTTAATGACAGGCAGACCCACTACATGTGTAATGGTAGGGAAACCTCTGCAGTACATTATTGCCCTCAAATCAACAAGTAATAGAAAAAAAACAGTCACACTCCGCAGCACACACACACACACACACAGACACACACACACACACACAAACACACACACACACACACACTTTTGAACAATTTCACCAATAAATTAAAAATGTGCAAAATAAATCGTAACGTGATGCTCCTACTTGTTCTGCTGTCGTCATCTGTTATTTAATTTAAAAAGACAAGCTTGTCTCCATATACAGTATATTCATTCTTAGTTTGGTTTTTTATTTAAAAAAAACTAAGACAATCTAGTTGAGACATTAGTTGCCTTGAAATTTTAGGTTTTTCTTAATTTTTTCGGTTTTTACATTGTCAATCAATCAATCAATATCCTTTATGTAACCAGGTAAAATTCATTGAGATTAAAATCTCTTTTTCAAGAATGACCTTTAGCCAAGAAGGCAGCACCATGATACAAGAAGAACAAGCAACCACAATTCTCACACACCACATTCAACATCAGGTAAAGTACAATACAAGATCAGGGACAAGACTATATGAAGATTGAAATGAGTACAGTTAAAAATTAAATAAATAAACTGGTGTCAGATGAATGAATAAACCCGGCCGTTATCAGGAAATAGCTTTACAAACAATTGCATTGACCATGAGATTGTCTATCTTCTACCATTGTTATTTGAGTTTTTAAATGGCATTCTATAATATTTTTATATTTTATGATCATTTATATGGCAGAATTACAGCGTGTTTGTGTTAATTGAATTGTACCAGATTATTTAACGAGACCTTTAACAAAGTGAATGACGGTCTGATGGCAGTGTGTTCACATAACGGACAGACACTGACGTTATTCAGAACGGTTCTGTTGTTAACGCGCGGACACTGAGGTAGATGTCACAGAAGAAACAGAGAAACAGAGAAACAGAAGAAACAGAGAAACAGAGAAACAGAGAAACAGAGAAACAGAAGAAACAGAAGAAACAGAGAAACAGAAGAAACAGAGAAACAGAGAAACAGCAATTTGATCAGAACACAATCGAAACACATTCGGAAAAAACATTCAAAATCATTCAAAGAAAATCAGAAAATGGTAATTGTACGGAAGAGCATTAGGGCCAAAGAGTGAGAGTGTGTGTGTGTGTGTGTGTGTGTGTGTGTGTGTGTGTGTGTGTGTGTGTGTGTGTGTGTGTGTGTGTGTGTGTGTGTGTGTGTGTGTGTGTGTGTGTGTGTGAGCATTGTTTTTCCATTATGCACTTTGAGGAAAAAGTTACAATATTAAGAATAAACTTGTACCCAACTGCCGTAAAATTGGAAAGATTTTGGACAGATTTGAACTTCTGGTATCAATAACTTATAAGTATTACTTGAGCTTAGAGGACGTCTGCTTTCAGTCAAAATGAGGTTGGAGCCCATTGTCAGTCTGTCTGTCTGCCTGTGTCTGTTTGTCTGTCTGTCTGTCTGTCTGTCTGTCTGTCTGTCTGTCTGCCTGTCTGTCTGTCTGTCTGTCTGCCTGCCTGCCTGTCTGTCTGCCTGCCTGCCTGTCTGCCTGCCTGCCTGCCTGCCTGTCTGTCTGCCTGTCTGTCTGCCTGCCTGTCTGTCTGTCTGTCTGTCTGTCTGCCTGTCTGTCTGTCTGTCTGCCTGCCTGTCTGCCTGTCTGTCTGCCTGCCTGTCTGTCTGTCTGCCTGTCTGTCTGTCTGCCTGTCTGTCTGCCTGTCTCTGCCTGCCTGTCTGTCTGTCTCTGCCTGCCTGTCCTGGATGTTCAAATATTTACAACTTTGCCGCAGTCTGGGACTGTTCAGGTTTTCCTCGACATTTTATTTCGATTAATTTTCAAAGTGCGAAATAAAATAGATAAATAAAAATCCTACTCTCCTTTTATTTCTCTCCGGTTGCCCATATACTCTTCCATACGAATATCTACATATCTACACACACATACATTTATTTTCAACATAAACATTTGTCTTATTGGGGCATTTTTTTTAATTTTTTCGTATTTTTTGATTTTTTTTCTTTCATAAAGTGTTCCAGGCAGGCAGACTTTTCCATCAGGGCTGCTTTGTTTGTACCAAGGCAAAAAAAAAATAATCAAAAATAATCACAATAAAACACATTAGCAAAAATGTTAAAAATCTACAAAATAATTTCACGAGTTTTAAAAAAAATGGTAAATGGACTTGTATAGCGCTATATCTCCGTTTATCACAGACTCAAAGCGCTTTACATTGTTTTTTTGTACACATTCACCCAGTCACACACACATTCATACACCGATAGCAGCAGCTACCACGCAGGGTAGGCTTAGCACTAGGGTGCTAAACTAACTAAGCTAACTATCGGGAGCAATTCGGGGTTCAGTGTCTTGCCCAGGGACACTTCGACATGTGGCGGGGAGACGGGGGATCGAACCTCCGACCCTGCACACCAGAGGCGAGCTCCCTACCCACTTCGCCACTGCCGCCCCAAAACCGATTCCCTTGTCACATATAAAAACATATACGGTATGATATGTTAAAAAATATAGATTTTGCAACTTCTGTACCTACGCTTATCAAACAGTGTGATTTCAAGGAGCATGATTTTGATGAGCTGTTGTTGTTGTTCCCATGTTTATGAATAGCGGTGGTGGGTTGTTTAGTTTAGTGTTTAAATGCCTAACTCTCCAAGCATGCAGTGATATGTTTTGGTTTAACTATGATATGCACCATACAGATAGGACTTACAGGTTTGTGTTTCTTTATAAGAGGAGACATCTTCCTTCTTAGAAATATGTAATGTTGTACATATATACGTAGCAAGATGATTCAAGTAACATTTTCTTTGTCGTACCTCAAGTGTCCTTCTGTAGCTTGGTGTGTGTGTGTGGGAGGGGGGGGTGTGTGTGTCCAGAATGTGTTTGTATTTGGGAGGAAGCGGGGACGATGTCATCTTTTAGGTTTGATGGGAAATCGTTTGGTGGAGAGACAGAACGGCTCTGCATTCTTCACCTGCGAAAAAAGCAAAAAAAAATATATATTTATATAATTAATTCCCTTTAATTAAAGCGTTGTACATTCAGAATATGGGCGGAAAATAAACAAAACAAAAAATGTGTGAGGGAACATCTCATTTGTGTGTGTGTGTGTGTGTGTGTGTGTGTGCGTGTGTGTGTGCGTGCGTGCGTGCGTGCGTGCGTGCATGCGTGTGTGTGTGTAACCTCTTGTCTTTTTATACATGGAAAAGATCAACTATCTATCTATCTTTTTTTTTCATTCTCTGAATCAATCTGGAATGTGGGCAGATATTCTAGAATGTCTGTGATCATGTGACGGCACTGGACTCACTGAAATCTATACACAGTATTCCCCTCACTCCATCCCCACGCCCACACACACACACACACACACACACACTGGAGAGAGAGAGAGAGAGAGAGAGAGAGAGAGAGAGACACACACACAAAGAGAAAGAGAGACACACACACACACACACACACACAGTCTCACATACTCACAAACACACGCACACACACACACGCTTTCCCGCACACACACACACTCACTCTCTCCCTCCCCTCCCTCACACACACACACACACACACACACACACACTCCAGGCTGTCTCCATCACTGCAGGAGTCACATGCTGTGGAAGCAGAGCCAAGGACAAACCAGCAGACATCACCTCCTGTTTATAGAGAAACCGATCTGTCCAGATTTTGTGTGTGTGTGTGTGTGTGTGTGTGTGTGTGTGTGTGTGTGTGTGTGTGTGTGTGTGTGTGTGTGTGTGTGTGTGTGTGTGTGTGTGTGTGTGTGTGTGTGTGTGTGTGTGTGTGATTTTTGTGTCTATTTATCTTCTTCCATAACATGTCTTCTTTCATACTAGTATAAATCAAAGGTCCAACATGTACATTCAGGTGTTTATTTGACTAAACCTTGTCTGTTTGCGTCTGTATATTTCTCCTATACAACCATCTTTAACGGACATTATCTCAACATTAGGTTTTTTTTTCTGAAGGTTATTACAGTGTGTGTGTGTGTGTGTGTGTGTGTGTCTGTCTGTCTGTCTGTCTGTCTGTCTGTCTGTCTGTCTGTCTGCCTGTCTGTCTATCTGTCTGTCTGTGTGTCTGGCTGGCTGTGTTCGGAATGCCATACTAACGTCCTACTCATACTCGTTTTGACTTCAATTTGAGTATGTGACGGTTGGGTATGCGAGTTTGGGTATGCGAGAAATTCCCGAATGAG
>CM049416.1:23690000-23695000 GCA_026929865.2 Hyperoplus lanceolatus
CGCTCTATTTCACACACACACAAACACTGTATTTCACACACACACACACACACACACACACACACACACACACAAACACTCTCTTTCACACACACACACACACACACACACACACACACACACACAGCGTCCACATGTTGCTGTAAGGCCTTTCTAGCAGCTTGTGGTTTCCACCCTGTAATAATAATAATAAACTGTTTGCGATGATGTCACCTCTTAAAGTCACACATCCCGGGGTCATGTATCGGTTAAACTTTAAACGCCACATTCATCCGGCTTAAAAAGACAAACAGTTAAAGCTGGGGTATGTGATTTCTGATTGGTCAAAGTTAACATGAGCTGTACACTTTGACCAATCAGAGCGAGGCGGCTCCAATTCTCTGTTCTTATTGGCTGTTGGGACTGTCCATTCACTTTGGCACGACATTGTTGGTGTAGAGCGTGTCAGGGAGGGACCATAGGGGAGGGACCAAAGAGAACAAGTGGAGCGGTTGAGGTATTTGGATTAGAGCCTTGTCATCATTTAGTATGTGTGTGTGTGTGTGTGTGTGTGTGTGTGTGTGTGTGTGTGTGTGTGTGTGTGTGTGTGTGTGTGTGTGTGTGTGTGCCTGTGGGTGCGTGCATAAGTGCGTGTGTGTCTGTGCCTGCCTATGTGTGTGTGTGTGTGTGTGTGTGTCTGTGTCTATCTGTCCGTGTATCTGTGTCCCTGTCTCTAAGTGTGTGTGTGTGGGTGTGTGTGTGTGTGTGCGTGTGTGTGTGTGTGTGTGTGTGTGTGTGTGTGTGTGTGTGTGTGCGCGTTTTCAGACAATGAACCAATTATTCTCCCCATCTAACCTGATTCTTCCTCGCTGGTTTGTATGTCAGTGGATTCCCCTGGTGTCGTGAAATCCCTGAAACATTAACCCACTTCCTGTTAATTTCCTTATAAGGAGCTGAGACTATCCCTGCGTTCAAATCCCCATACTTCCCTACTATTTAGTACGCCAGAAAAAGATCTAGGATGTCCCAATATATGCGCGTCAATTGTAGTATGCTGAAAATACATAAATGCCCCACTAACTCCAATAGCATTTTGGAGTACTCGTCTTTATTCTTGACATTTCTCGACATTATGAAAAAAAATCTTCCTTGTCTGATTTTTTTTTCTCTCTCCAGTCTGTGGCCCTAAAACTCTTCTGTACTTTAGTATGTAGTGTAGTAAAAAGACTAAAACTCTTCTGTACTTTAGTATGTAGTGTAGTAAAAAGACTAAAACTCTTCTGTACTTTAGTATGTAGTGTAGTAAAAAGACTAAAACTCTTCTGTACTTTAGTATGTAGTGTAGTAAAAAGACTAAAACTCTTCTGTACTTTAGTATGTAGTGTAGTAAAAAGACTAAAACTCTTCTGTACTTTAGTATGTAGTGTAGTAAAAAGACTAAAACTCTTCTGTACTTTAGTATGTAGTGTAGTAAAAAGACTAAAACTCTTCTGTACTTTAGTATGTAGTGTAGTAAAGAGACTAAAACTCTTCTGTACTTTAGTATGTAGTGTAGTAAAAAGACTAAAACTCTTCTGTACTTTAGTATGTAGTGTAGTAAAAAGACTAAAACTCTTCTGTACTTTAGTATGTAGTGTAGTAAAAAGACTAAACCTCTTCTGTACTTTAGTATGTAGTGTAGTAAAAAGACTAAAACTCTTCTGTACTTTAGTATGTAGTGTAGTAAAAAGACTAAAACTCTTCTGTACTTTAGTATGTAGTGTAGTAAAAAGACTAAAACTCTTCTGTACTTTAGTATGTAGTGTAGTAAAAAGACTAAAACTCTTCTGTACTTTAGTATGTAGTGTAGTAAAAAGACTAAAACTCTTCTGTACTTTAGTATGTAGTGTAGTAAAGAGACTAAAACTCTTCTGTACTTTAGTATGTAGTGTAGTAAAGAGACTAAAACTCTTCTGTACTTTAGTATGTAGTGTAGTAAAAAGACTAAAACTCTTCTGTACTTTAGTATGTAGTGTAGTAAAAAGACTAAAACTCTTCTGTACTTTAGTATGTAGTGTAGTAAAAAGACTAAAACTCTTCTGTACTTTAGTATGTAGTGTAGTAAAAAGACTAAAACTCTTCTGTACTTTAGTATATAGTGTAGTAAAAAGACTAAAACTCTTCTGTACTTTAGTATGTAGTCTAGTAAAAAGACTAAAACTCTTCTGTACTTTAGTATGTAGTGTAGTAAAAAGACTAAAACTCTTCTGTACTTTAGTATATAGTGTAGTAAAAAAGACTAAAACTCTTCTGTACTTTAGTATGTAGTGTAGTAAAAAGACTAAAACTCTTCTGTACTTTAGTATGTAGTGTAGTAAAAAGACTAAAACTCTTCTGTACTTTAGTATGTAGTGTAGTAAAAAGACTAAAACTCTTCTGTACTTTAGTATGTAGTGTAGTAAAAAGACTAAAACTCTTCTGTACTTTAGTATGTAGTGTAGTAAAAGGACTAAAACTCTTCTGTACTTTAGTATGTAGTGTAGTAAAAAGACTAAAACTCTTCTGTACTTTAGTATGTAGTGTAGTAAAGAGAAAGAGTATGTGATTTGGAACGCAGGGTAGGAATGACCTTCAGTGTTCATTCATTCAGGACTTTTTTTTTGGACCTCAGTTATTCCAATTTCATCCAATCGTCCTGGCCGATGCACGTCGCCATCTTGTCATATTTTGACAAGAAGCTGTAGTTACTAAAGATGGCATCATCCACCACTGCCTCAAGAATTTACAGAAGCTACGGTGGCCTTCAAGGACAAGAAGCTATAGTTACTAAAGATGGCATCATCCACCACTGCCTCAAGTCTTTCCACAATATCAAGTGATGAGGTGAAGATGTATTTAGTTATTTATTCTATAGTACTTCTTCTTCTTCTTGGTCTTCCAACAGGTGCATTTCCCCAGAACGCCCACTACATATAAAAACGTGTTAAGTTTGTCCCTTCTGTGTTACTGTAGAAACATGGCGGTGCAACATGGCGGCATATATCAGGAGCATATGAACCTTTAACTTACCTTTTATTGTATTGGAGTTCAGTTTTTTTCTTCCGTACAAACCATAGATAGTATATAATTCACGTCGCCATCTTGTCAGATTTTTACTCCGCCTCATTTCCTCTTACCGAAAAAGGGCGTTGATGTGACGTCGGGGGGGAGGGAGATACGCCCATCGAGCTGACGTATACCTCCGAGGCGAAGTGAGGGCCAGCGGGCGGAGAGCTGTCACTCAAGAGACCACGCCCCTAATTATTCATACATTTTAACCTCCAAAAGAATAAAAACTAGCCTGCTTGAAAAAAAATTCACCCCCCTCAGTGTTGCCATGGAGATATGACCTAAACATACCTGTAGACTAGAATGTACAAACGTGTGATTGTTCAAACCTTTTTGGGACCAGAGTGGCTGAGATTGCAATTATTATTTGCGGTTAACTTTGTAAATATCATGGGATTTCTCACAACCTATTGATGACGGCATAATGTTTCCCATTTAAAAACATATGTATATTTCAATTTAGATCATTGCTCTACATCTTCAGAAACTCACCACCTAACCGCTCCGTCACGAGCGAGCGCCCTGTTGTTTTTATTTTCGAACACAGTTGTTAATCTGTAGTTCTAATGGTTCAGCTGTGTGTGAGAACCCATCAGGACACAACACACACACACACACACACACACACACACACACACACACACACACACACACACACACACACACAAAAAAACACACACTCACAGACACACACACACACACACAGACAGACACACACACACACACACACACATACACTCACACACACACGCACAGACACACACACACACAAAACACACACTCACAGACACACACACACACACACACAGACACAGACACACAGACACACACAGACACAGACACACAGACATACACACACACACACACACACACACACATACACTCACGCACGCACGCACAGACACACACACACACACACACAGACAGACACACACACACACACACACATACACACACGCACGCACAGACACACACACACACACACAAACAAAAACAGACACACACACAAACAAAAACAGACACACACACACACACACACACACACACACACACACACACACACACACACACACACACACAGACACAGACACACACACACACACACACACATACACTCACACACACACAAACAGACACACACACACACACACACACACACACTGGGCATGACTGGGGATATACTGGGAGTCCCATTAACCACTGACCATCATGCTCTTTAAATATACACCGAGTCTATGGAGGAGTTTTCCCACAATCTGTAAACGTCATGAAAAATGGGTCGCGCTGTGTGTGTGTGTGTGTGTGTGTGTGTGTGTGTGTGTGTGTGTGTGTGTGTGTATGTCTGTGTGTGTGTGTGTGTGTCTCTGTCTGTCTGTCTGTCTGTCTGTCTGTGTGAGTCTGTCTGTCTGTCTGTGTGTGTGTCTGTCTGTCTGTCTGTGAGCTTGAAGAATCACAGGCCGTGTCTGAACTGCCATACTAGCGTCCTACATCCTACATACTCACCATCTATATACTGCATACCGTCTACTCAAAGATCGATTGTGTATGCGAGCTGCGTCTAAAACGTTCTCAGTTGAAGTATACTCAAGCAATGAAGAATTTCTTCTTCTTCTTGTAAGATTCAGGCAGTTTAGACACTGTTAAGCTTATAACCGCCCTCTACAGGTTAGATATTGAACTAGATTTTTACAGTGCTGTGTTCATCATCTGTGTTTTAGACCTCTTGTTTTATAATAATGATGTTTTGAGGCGGAGGATCCCTCCGACGCTCTCTGTCCGGCTCATCAGCACTCAGCTGTCTGTGAGTTGAGCTGGACGAGCCGCGGTGTGTGGAACAGCGATCTGTTCTGATCTCTCTCCACTATCAGACTCACAACACTCATTTCACTTAGTGACTCTAATGTTGTTAGGTATTTATCTTCATCTCTTAGTGA
>CM049416.1:23702500-23705000 GCA_026929865.2 Hyperoplus lanceolatus
ACAATATCAAGTGATGAGGTGAAGATGTATTTAGTTATTTATTCTATAGTACTTCTTCTTCTTCTTGGTCTTCCAACAGGTGCATTTCCCCAGGACGCCCCCTATGTATAAAAATTAAATTTGTGTCTTGAAACTGACAAAAAATATGTCTAAATTGACCAGTGCTTGTAGTTGAAATAGAAAGTAAGAGGTTTGTCATGTTAGAGTTTTCCAAGCCAACGCGTTGACACTACACATTGACACCATGTTGTGTGGCAGCAGGCAGACAGTGAAATCTATTGGAGGTGATGACATAACCAACACACACACACGCAGAGACAGAAACACACAGACAAGCACACACTCTGCCAGCTCCGGGCCATGTGGTGAGAACGGGCGTGTCTGCATATGGAAGGGAGCGACAACAGACATTTTGCTGATTCAGGAAGTAACAAGAAATATGTAAGCAATGTTTTGGGACATTCTGCACCAAAATTCTGTTGGTAAAATAGTGCGTGTGTGTGTGTGTGTGTGTGTGTGTGTGTGTGTGTGTGTGTGTGTGTGTGTGTGTGTGTGTGTGTGTGTGTGTGTGTGTGTGTGTGCGTGCGTGTGCGTGTGTGTGTGTGTGTGCGTGTATGTGTGCGTGTATGTGTGTGCGTGTGCGTGCGTGTGCGTGTGTGTGTGTGTGCGTGTATATGTGTGTGTGTGTGCGTGTCTGTGCGCATGCATGTGGATGTGTGGTTGCGTGTGTGTTTGTGTGTTAATTATTTTGCCTGCAACCAGTCAAAATAACACTTCTAAATACTAAAAAACCCAATGCCGGCCATGCATTTATTGTGAAGGGACAGTTTCCTGTGTTCAGGAGTGGAGGGGGTGTGGCTATGAGGGGGTGTGGCTATGAGAACAATGGTGGAGTGTTTGGGGAAAAGTATTTCATAGGGTCTTAAAGATGCAGTGTGTAATATGACATCATCAAGAAAGTTCTACAAAGTTCTAGAATGCAACGCTCCCTGGGTAACCCCACCCCTTTAGAATAATAACAGAAGCTACAGTGGTCTTCAAGGACAAGAACAAGTCAACATTTTAAACAATGCACCTGATGACATTCCAACTATGACACTTTCAAGATGGCGGCACTAGGCCTTGGTCCAAAATATGCAGAAATATGGACATATATGAGACCCTTTCTAAGGGAAAAAATAATAATAATAAAAAAAAAATCAGCTATTATGCACTAAATTAAATGTACTTATGGATATTATAATTACTTTCTACAAAATCTGCTAGGAAATAAAACCCAAAATTCTACACACTGCAGGTTTAAATGGTGGACTTTTGCTTTAGCTGTCGTCTGTACAGAGCGATATCCTGAAACACTGTCCTGTGTGTTCACCTTTAATACCAGCAGATGTCCTTGTCTAAAACAATGGAGCCGGTTAATATGTGAGGACGCGGCAAGGTGAGCTGTGTGTGTGTGTGTGTGTGTGTGTGTGTGTGTGTGTGTGTGTGTGTGTGTGTGTGTGTGTGTGTGTGTGTGTGTGTGTGTGTGTGTGTGTGTGTGTGTGGGGCTGTTACTCATGTCAGCGGTCATGCATGGAGGTGAACATGCTATTAGTCCGGCCTGAATCCACTCATATGTACTAAGGTGGAGAGTAAAGTGCTGAAGAAGAGAATATCAATGTCTCTTTAAAAGATGATTAAAACTATCGGGAAAGGGGGGCGCCCTTAGCTCAGTTGGTAGGGCGCCCCCCCATGGGCCCTTGCCAGTTGGTGGGCCCCCTTAGCTCAGCTGGTAGGGCGTCCCCCCCCCCCCCCATTGGCCTCGGCCAGCAGCGGACCCCGGGTTCGATTCCAGCCCGCGGTCGTTCTCTGCATGTCACTCCCCCCTCTGCCCCATTTCAACTCTGTCTCTACACTATCAATAAAGCATAAAAATGCCCCAAAAAATATCTTAAAAAAAAAAAAAATAATAATCAGTGAATATCTCCTCATGATCCGCTACCAGCCTAGGCTCTGTGAACTGGTTTGTAAACAAAGGGTCTCACCGTAGCTATAGCAACATGCCAGTTTACAGAGTTTAGTGTTCAATATAATGTTGAAACACGTCTCTCTATCTCTGCAGTCTTAATGGCCACTGGTAGTAGAATGTCCTTGTTAATGTGTCTGTCAGCTGGTTTATAATTGCTTTGTGCTCGGATTTGATTGGGGTCTCACTGTCGGTTAGGGCAGTGATTGTGTTCTCACTGCTCATTAAGCAAAACCTACCAGGAGGAAATGCTATTGTTAGATTAATACAACTGTTCATATTTAATCTCACATGGAGGGTGTGTGTGTGTGTGTGTGTGTGTGTGTGTGTGTGTGTGTGTGTGTGTGTGTGTGTGTGTGTGTGTGTGTGTGTGTGTGTGTGTGTGTGTGTGTGTGTGTGTGTGTGTGTGTGTGTGTGTGTGGCTTACAACTAGAACATTTTGTTAAAAGAAAAATTAAGTTTGGATCCGATAAGGTTTTTCCATTTTTTTTTTCA
>CM049416.1:23715000-23717500 GCA_026929865.2 Hyperoplus lanceolatus
AACATTGCGCCCATTGCATAACATTGCATAACTCTTGCTTTTATATCCGTCTCATCCCCCGTTTGTTTTCATATGGAGGCTTCATCGATGTGACGTCACTTCAGGTGCGCACTGGATTGTGGGTCAGAATCGCCCAAAAAGGATGCACTTTTCAACACTAACAATCTTGGCCGCATGAAGTAGGACATCCGGGTACTTCTAACCATCCTAAATCTGGCCACATGAATCGGGACATCCTAAATCTTTTTTCTACATACTATATAGTAGAAAGTATGAGATTCAGAACGCAACCCAAATCTTTATTTTATTTTTACCACATATTAGTGAACAAAGTTTCTGCATAACAGCATACAGTCTGTTCTCATTTTATAAATCTTGAAATGCATTTTGTACATGTTTTTTAAGAAGAAAATGTCTCATAAATCAGACAGTGAACAACATATGAACAAATCCTTCTGTAATAACCTTCAGAATAGTGCTGAGAATGATTATGGAAAGTTTAATTGATGTAAGTGCTTTAGAAGTTGAGATTTTGGGTTCAGACTTATTGAAAAAAAAATCAAATTTGACAAGTGCACTTGAAATATAAACAACATTTTTGCTGCAGTGTTTCACCTTAAGTCATTTGAAGACACACACACACACACACACACACACACACACACACACACACACACACACACACACACACACACACACACACACACACACACACACACACACACACACACACACACACACACACACACACACACACACACACACACACACACACACACGTGCGCACACACACACACACACACACACACACACACCCCCCCCCCACACACACACACACACACACACACACACACACACACACACACACACTCACACCCACACACACACACACACACTCACACCCACACCCGCACACGCACACACACACACACACACACACACACACACACACACACACACACACACACTCACACCCACACACACACACACACTCACACCCACACCCACACACACACACACACACACACACACACACACACACACACACACACACACACACACACACACACACACACAGGGATTGGGAACAGTGTTATTAATAACGTCAGTGTGTGTGCCAAGGCGACACCTGCTCATACAGTGTGTTACTGTGGTCGCCCGGTAACAAACATTCCCTTTGTCAGAGGGACGAATGCAATATGATGGGAAGGGTGTGTGTGTGTGTGTGTGTGTGTGTGTGTGTGTGTGCGTGTGTGCGTGTGCGTGTGTGTGTGTGTGTGTGTTTGTGTGTGTGTGTGTGTGTGTGTGTGTGTGTGTGCGCGCGCGTGTGCGTGTAAAAGTGGAGTCAGTGATTCTGGAGAACGCTTGTTGTCAAAATCAGTGAATATCTCCTCATGATCCGCTACCTTTCTGTACCGTGTGTGTGTGTGTGTGTGTGTGTGTGTGTGTGTGTGTGTGTGTGTGTGTGTGTGTGTGTGTGTGTGTGTGTGTGTGTGTGTGTGTGTGTGTGTGTGTGTGTGTGTGTGTGTGTGTGTGTGTGTGTGTGTGAGAGAGAGAGAGTGTCTGTACTGTGTGTGCACTGTAAAAAAATTTAAAAAAAACACCTCAGAATGGTAAAAGAATAGAGATTTTGAGACCTTAACTTTTTCAAACTACTGTGTATAATAACTTGAAGCCAGTTATCAGTCGATGTCTGGTGGGTTAAGTTGACCCTCAAAGATCTTCACATAAGGACATAAAATACATCAAGATTAAAGCTGGGGTATGTGATTTCTGATTGGTCAAAGTTAACATGAGCTGTACACTTCAATCAGAGCGAGGCTCCGATTCTCTGTTCTTATTGGCTGTTGGGACTGTCCATTCACTTTGGCACGACTTTGTTAGTGTGTAGAGCGTGTCAGGGAGGGACCATAGGGGAGGGACCAAAGAGAACAAGTGGAGCAGTTGAGGTATTTGGATTCGAATCTCTATCCCAACTGCCATTTTCTCCCCAAATCCTCCACCCCAGCTTTAAATGGTAAAACATGGCAAATGGACTTGACTTATATAGCGCTTTCTTGCCGATTTTCTCAGCCCCAAAGTGCTTCACATTTCTTACCACATTCACCCATTCATACACACACTCACACACCGATGGCAGCAAGCCTTTTAAGAATTCTTACAGAGCAAAAACAAGCAGAAAAATCGCTTAAAATTAAAATAAAAAAGGTACAACTTGAATCCAGCTATTGTCCCGTATCTCTTGGGTTAACTTGACCCTTATGAAGGACAGTAGGTTCTGGACAGTCCCTTCTCTGCCTGGATGTGTTAATGTGAGAGGGATCAACACACACACAGCTGAGCTATAAAGACAGATATATGAGTGTGTGTGTGCGTGTGTGTGTGTGTGTGTGTCTGTGTCTGTGTGTGTGTGTGTGTGTTTGTGTCTCTCACTGTGTGTGTGTGTGTGTGTGTGTGTGTGTGTGTGTGTGTGTGTGTGTGCGTGCGTGCCTGTGTGTGT
>CM049416.1:23747500-23752500 GCA_026929865.2 Hyperoplus lanceolatus
TTTGAAATACTCTGCTGAGAGTCATATTAACTTCATACTGGCAGCTTTCGCTGTAGTTTCACCATTTCCTGGTGTGTCCCCTTCAAAATAAAACTTCCAACAAGCGAAAATATGGCAAAAGAAAAGAAGAAAAATGGCAATGGGGCGCACGGATTACTGTCCAGACTCAATATAAATCATATGCATCATAGATGACATGAAAGAACTTCATTTTTAATGGGAATTATCTATGAAAACTCTATGTAGAAAGATAGGGCTTTTAGAAGCAGCGCTGCAGCAGAAGCTGCTGAGACGTTGCATGTGTGTCCGAGAAAAGTCAGAGAGAGGCAGCAGTAAGGTAAGGCGACGCGCTCCAGAGGTAGACGCAGGATGTGTGTGGGGCACGTAATGGTTGTATTATTTTTCTTTGTATTACTCAGAGCTCCGGAGAGAGGAAGAGGAGGATGAGGAGGAGCGTAGCTGTGAGACTGACGCTCCCTCGCTAACCAGCATTCCGTCCTCTAACACTCCGGACTCATCTCATCCGTACTATGACGTCGCCCGACACGGAATCATACAGGTCTCAGGTCAGTTCAGGTGGCAGGGTTTAAATCAGAAATCACAGCATTTAGGGGGCGCCCTTAGCTCAGTTGGTAGGACGTCCCCCCCATGGGCCTCGGCCAGCAGTGGACCCGGGTTTGATTCCAGCCCGCGGTCGTTCTCTGCATGTCACTCCCCTCTCTGCCCCATTTCACCTCTGTCTCTCTGCACTGTCAATAAAGCATAAAAATGCCAAAAAAATATCTTTAAAAAAAAAAAAAAGATTAATAGGTCATATATGCCTGTCTTGTGTGTCTGTCTCACAGACTCTAGGTCAGCCTTGGAGCCTGTTAGGAGACACTTAGGTCAGCTGTATAGATAAAGTCTCATCTCCTTCTACTCCAGAATGTTATGGTTCACTGTGTTCAGCTCTGAACCAAAACATTGGTACGCTTGGTGCCCGAGCCGGGGAGGTGGTAGAGATAGCGCGAGGTTAATACACACACACACACACACGCACACACACACACACACACACACAGACACACACACACACACACACACCCCACCGGGTTAATACACAGCTCTAAGCATGTGTTTGGCAGAATTGAAGTGCAAGTCACCCGAGTTGCAGTCCGGTTCTCCTTGGCCAAGTCTGTAATAAATATCGCTTCATAATTCATCCAAGTCTCCTGAAATATTCTTCCACCTGAGTTGAACCTCCAACCTTAAACCTGCAGAGTGTAGACTTTTGGGTTTTATTTCCTAGCAGATTTTGTAGAAAGTAATTATAATATCCATGAGTACATTTAATTTAGTGCATAATAGCTGAACAATTTTTTTTTTATTATTATTTTTTCCCCTTAGAAAGGGTCTCATATATGTCCATATTTCTACTTATTTTGTACCAAGGCCTAGTGCCGCCATCTTGAAAGTGTCATAGTTGGAATGTCATCAGGTGCATTGTTTAAAATTTAGAATTGTTCTTGTCCTTGAAGGCCACTGTAGCTTCTGTTATTATTCTAAAGGGGTGGGGTTACCCAGGGAGCGTTGCATTCTAGAACTTTGTAGAACTTTCTTGATGATGTCATATTACACACTGCACCTTTAACAGAACTTCCTTCACAGTCACTTTGTGCAACGTAAATTAAAAAAAAAAAAAAAAATCGACAAAGAATAGAAGATAAAACAAGAATTGTAGCATTTTTTTACAAAGTTCATTTTTTGTATTTTTTATAAACCCCAACCAACCCTATCAAACCCTAACCAACCCCAACCAACCCTATCAAACCCTAACCAACCCCAACCAACCCCAACCAACCCTATCAAACCCTATCAAACCCCAACCAACCCCAACCAACCCTATCAAACCCTAACCAACCCTAACCAACCCTATCAAACCCTATCAAACCCCAACCAACCCCAACCAACCCTATCAAACCCTAACCAACCCTAACCAACCCTATCAAACCCTATCAAACCCCAACCAACCCCAACCAACCCTATCAAACCCTATCAAACCCCAACCAACCCTATCAAACCCTATCAAACCCTATCAAACCCCAACCAACCCCAACCAACCCTATCAAACCCCAACCAACCCCAACCAACCCTATCAAACCCTAACCAACCCTAACCAACCCCAACCAACCCTATCAAACCCTAACCAACCCTAACCAACCCCAACCAACCCCAACCAACCCCAACCAACCCTATCAAACCCTATCAAACCCCAACCAACCCCAACCAACCCTATCAAACCCTAACCAACCCTAACCAACCCTATCAAACCCTATCAAACCCCAACCAACCCCAACCAACCCTATCAAACCCTAACCAACCCTAACCAACCCTATCAAACCCTATCAAACCCCAACCAACCCCAACCAACCCTATCAAACCCTATCAAACCCCAACCAACCCTATCAAACCCTATCAAACCCTATCAAACCCCAACCAACCCCAACCAACCCTATCAAACCCCAACCAACCCCAACCAACCCTATCAAACCCTAACCAACCCTAACCAACCCCAACCAACCCTATCAAACCCTAACCAACCCTAACCAACCCCAACCAACCCCAACCAACCCCAACCAACCCTATCAAACCCTAACCAACCCTATCAAACCCCAACCAACCCCAACCAACCCTATCAAACCCCAACCAACCCCAACCAACCCTATCAAACCCTAACCAACCCTAACCAACCCCAACCAACCCTATCAAACCCTAACCAACCCTAACCAACCCCAACCAACCCTATCAAACCCTATCAAACCCCAACCAACCCCAACCAACCCTATCAAACCCTATCAAACCCTAACCAACCCTAACCAACCCTATCAAACCCTATCAAACCCTAACCAACCCTATCAAACCCTATCAAACCCCAACCAACCCCAACCAACCCCAACCAACCCTATCAAACCCTATCAAACCCCAACCAACCCTATCAAACCCTATCAAACCCTATCAAACCCTATCAAACCCCAACCAACCCTATCAAACCCTATCAAACCCTATCAAACCCCAACCAACCCTATCAAACCCTAACCAACCCTAACCAACCCTATCAAACCCTATCAAACCCTATCAAACCCCAACCAACCCCAACCAACCCTATCAAACCCTAACCAACCCTAACCAACCCCAACCAACCCTATCAAACCCCAACCAACCCTATCAAACCCCAACCAACCCTATCAAACCCTAACCAACCCTAACCAACCCCAACCAACCCTATCAAACCCTAACCAACCCTATCAAACCCTAACCAACCCCAACCAACCCTATCAAACCCTATCAAACCCCAACCAACCCCAACCAACCCTATCAAACCCCAACCAACCCCAACCAACCCTATCAAACCCTAACCAACCCTAACCAACCCCAACCAACCCTATCAAACCCTAACCAACCCCAACCAACCCTATCAAACCCTAACCAACCCTATCAAACCCTAACCAACCCTAACCAACCCCAACCAACCCTATCAAACCCCAACCAACCCCAACCAACCCTATCAAACCCTATCAAACCCCAACCAACCCCAACCAACCCTATCAAACCCCAACCAACCTTAACCAACCCTAACCAACCCTATCAAACCCTATCAAACCGCTCCCTGTGCCTTGCAAAAAGAAATTGAGGGATAAGTTTTTCATTTATTTATTTATACAAAAATATAATTTGGGGTTTTTATTGCATTGTTTCAAATCTGTGTGTGTGTGTGTGTGTGTGTGTGTGTGTGTGTGTGTGTGTGTGTGTGTGTGTGTGTGTGTGTGTGTGTGTGTGTGTGTGTGTGTGTGTGTGTGTGTGTGTGTGTGTGTGTGTGTGTGTGTGTGTGTGTGTGTGTGTGTGTGTGTGTGTCTCTTTAGGTGACGACAAATACGGCAGGAAGTTGATCGTCTTCAGTAGTTGTTGTTTACCTCCATCACATCAACTGAACCACAGACGTCTGCTGGAGTATGTAACCGAGAAATATCTGTCTGTCTGTCTGTCTGTCTGTGAGCCTGTCTGTCTGTCTGTCTGTCTGTCTGCTGGAGTATGTAACCAATAAATATATGTCTGTCTGTCTGTCTGTCTGTCTGTCTGGAGTATGTAACCAAGAAATATTAAGAATTCAAAGCTACAGTGCGTAACTTTATCATATAATGAATGTCTGTTACATTCAAGCCATCGCCAAAACGAGTTGACACAAAGTTGATCAAGCCTATTATCAGCTCCACAAAACTCTCTGTATTTCTCAGTATGGCAGCGTTTACAAACTGGTGCCCTCCCCCCCCCCCCACATCCCCCCCCCCTCCCCCTGACACTGGTGCAGGAGCTCAGAAAAATCCCAAGAAGAGCCCAAGAAATGTTTCAGTTGTTGATTCTACTGCTAAGAAAAATAAACCTGGACGTACAGCAGAAGGTATAAAATCCATGTGCCATCACTGAAGGCTTTACCTCATGTAGATGCACCGACAGTGTTGTTGTAATTACTCAGAATTCCTCATGGGGGGCGACAGAAGTTACGCACTGTAGCTTTAAGAATTTAAAAGTCAATGGAGCCTATAATTAAACTAATGTATTGTTAATGTAACACTATTTGCAGGTATCTGAAGTTCACGTTGGACCAGTATGTGGAGATGGACTACATACTGGTTTACTTCCACTACGGCCTGAGGAGCAGCAACAAGCCGAGTCTCAAGTGGTTAAGAGAAGCCTACGCAGAGTTCGACCGCAAGTAGGTCACCTGGGAAATATATAAATGTTATTGTTCTAAGTTAATTTCCTTTATCAGTCAATAGTCACATAAAAATTAGTCTTTCGGCATCTCCTCTCTCTCGAGTGACCATCAGGCCCGGTTCTAGACAGTTAGATTAGGGTGGGCCTGTAGAAATTTTAGGTGAGCACACTGGACAGAGAGACCAAAGATGCGAGCAGAATTTTTGTTGCCCTTGTGAGATCTCTGCGTCTGCTTTTTTTGGAACATT
>CM049416.1:23755000-23775000 GCA_026929865.2 Hyperoplus lanceolatus
TCATATACCGTGCATGGTTATAGTATGTGTGCAGATCGTTTAGACAAGTTTTCTTTTCCATTAAAATGTATCACAAATATCAAAATTTGGTTGCAACCCTCAGTTCTTTTAAAATCGAGTCTGAAGACTTTTCTGTTTCCATTTCAACCTGTACTTTTTATTTAATTTAAATGTTTTACTTCTTTTCATTCGCTTTTAAATGTCTTCTAATGTGTTTTATGTATTCTAATCTTGCCCCTGTAAAGCACTTTGAGTGGCCTTGTGTGTGTGTGTGTGTGTGTGTGTGTGTGTGTGTGTGTGTGTGTGTGTGTGTGTGTGTGTGTGTGTGTAAAGCACTTTGAGCGGCCTTGTGTGTGTGTGTGTGTGTGTGTGTGTGTGTGTGTGTGTGTGTGTGTGTGTGTGTGTGTGTGTGTGTGTGTAAAGCACTTTGAGCGGCCTTGTGTGTGTGTGTGTGTGTGTGTGTGTGTGTGTGTGTGTGTGTGTGTGTGTGTGTGTGTGTAAAGCACTTTGAGCGGCCTTGTGTTTGAATTGTGCTATAGAAATAAACTTGCCTTGCCTTGATATGAACCTCTACAGAATTCTCTAAATAATAATCATGATTAAAGTCAGAAACTTTGATATCCTCTAAGAATTATTCCGTCAGATAGAGTAACGTTTGGCTTAAAATGCTCCTGTGAAACCTTTGGCACACTCGGAATTTTGAAGACGTCAACTCTGACTTAAGGAAAACTGTGAAGTAATGGAGATTTCTTACCTGCGTGTGTCTGTCTGTCTGTCTGTCTGTCTGTCTGTCTGTCTGTCTGTCTGTCTGTTTTAGGTCTGCAGACAGAGGGAATCTTCAGACGTTCTGCTCGTGTTCAGCTCATCAAGGATGTTCAGAAACTCTACAACCTCGGTGAGTGTTATGTAAGACAAGGGGCCCATCGTAGCTAGCAATATGCCCATTTACAGAGCCTAGGCCGTGTATTGGGAAATGGTAAATGGTAAATGGACTTGTATAGCGCTATATCTCCGTTTATCACAGACCCAAAGCGCTTTACATTGTTTTTGTACACATTCACCCAGTCACACACATTCATACACCGATAGCAGCAGCTACCACGCAGAGTAGGCTTAGCACTAGGGTGCTAAGCTAACTAAGCTAACTATCGGGAGCAATTCGGGGTTCAGTGTCTTGCCCAGGGACACTTCGACATGTGGCGGGGAGACGGGGGATCGAACCTCCGACCCTGCACACCAGAGGCGAACTCCCTACCCACTTCGCCACTGCCGCCCCAAATGTATATATGTATTAACATCAGACATCCTCTTGTATTCAGGGAAGCCGGTGAACTTCTGTGAGTTTGGAGACGTCCATGTTCCAGCTGTGATCCTCAAGACGTTCCTCAGAGAACTGCCAGAGCCTCTGCTCACCTTTAGAGTCTACAGCCAAGTCCTGGGACTGCTTAGTGAGTTACTGTGTGTGTGTGTGTGTGTGTGTGTGTGTGTGTGTGTGTGTGTGTGTGTGTGTGTGTGTGTGTGTGTGTGTGTGTGTGTGTGTGTGTGTGTGTGTGTGTGTGTGTGTGTGTGTGTGTGTGTGTGTGTGTGTGTGTGTGTGTGTGTGTGTGTGTGTGTTAGGGCTGGCCGATATGATGATATCATAGCGTGGACGATATGAAAGTGTCCACCGGGAGAGATTTGGCCATACCGTTTATACCGCGGAGAAAAAAAGTTCATGTGGCTGGAGCATATATGGAGCGGGAGGCAGCTGTCCCTCCGAGTCCCTATAGTTACACTGCAGTTACACCGCCGCGCCACACGGGGGCTCTGGGCTGGCTGTCCCCGCTCCATTTGGGGCGGCAGTGGCGAAGTGGGCAGGGAGTTCGCCTCTGGTGTGCAGGGTCGGAGGTTCGATCCCCCGTCTCCCCGCCACATGTCGAAGTGTCCCTGGGCAAGACACTGAACCCTGAATTGCCCCCGATAGTTAGCTTAGTTAGCTTAGCACCCTAGTGCTAAGCCTACCCTGCGTTGTAGCTGCTGCTATCGGTGTATGAATGTGTGTGTGACTGGGTGAATGTGTACAAAAAACAATGTAAAGCGCTTTGGGTCTGTGATAAACGGAGATATAGCGCTATACAAGTCCATTTACCATTTAAGCAGTGCAGCTCAGGGTTCACACACTTTTGCACATACGACAGTTGGCAAATCATTTGTTTTATGTCTTTTAACAATTGATTTCCGGAAAAGAAAAATGTTGAATTGATAAACAAACATCTGTTATTTCATATAAAACATACTGGTATTGATAAAAATGAATTAATAATGGTAAAAATAAATAAAATTCCAAAATGTTCAAGGGGTTCACAAACTGTATGTTCTTCTTTGGTGTTTTAACAGTGTAGATAACCTGATGTGTTTCTTCTTCAGGTGTGGAGTCCAGTCTGCGCGTGTCTCGCTGTAAACAGATTGTAGAGTCTCTCCCAGAGCATCACTTCATCGTCACCAAGTTCCTGCTGGCTTTCCTACACATGGTAAACTGCTACACACACACACACACACACACACACACACACACACACACACACACAGAAACACACTCACACACACACCACACACACACACACACACACAAACACACAGAGAAACACACAGAGAAACACACAGAGAAACACACACACACTCACACACTCACACGCAGACAGAGAGAAACACACAAACACACACACACTCACACACAGACGGTAAAAAACTAAAGCCATGGCTACTATGTGTTTTACCTGCTACACACACTCACTCACACACGCACACACACACACACACACACACACACACACACACACACACACACACACACACGCAGACAAAGAGAAACACACACACACTCACTCACTCACTCACTCACTCACTCACTCACTCACTCACTCACTCACTCACTCACTCTCTCTCTGTCTCTCTCTCTCTCCCTCTCTCTCTCTCTCTCTCTCTCTCTCTCTCTCTCTCTCTCTCTCTCTCTCTCTCTCTCTCTCTCTCTCTCTCTCTCTCTCTCTCTCTCTCTCTCTCTCTCTCTCTCTCTCTCTCTCTCTCTCTCTCTCTCTCTCCCTCTCTCTCTCTCTCTCTCTCTCTCTCTCTGTGTCTCTGTCTGTGCCCCTGCCCCCCCCCGCCCCGCCCTCCCCAGGTGTCTGCTGAAAGCCTGGTGAACAGAATGAGTCCCTCTAACCTGGCGTGTGTGTTTGGAGTCAACCTGCTTTGGCCTCGTCACGGATCCATCTCCCTCAGCGCACTGACACCAATCAACATCTTCACCGAGATACTCATTGAACATTACACCACTGTCTTTGGGTCACGCTTTCCAACCACACAGGTTCTACCTTAAATAACTACTTCAGCGGTGGGAATATGAAGGTGTATTGAACTCTGAGATCCTATGTAGTATAAATGTGCAAAAAATTTAGAAATCGGTTCATCCTAGCCTGAGAAAAGGCAGAAAGAGTGTTTTATGGTCTCACTGTCTAACCCTACATTTTTACTAGTGTGACATCACACATGGGAAAATGTAGGGTTAGGATTAACAGGACAGCTGGGGAGAAAAACCTCATTCATTATATTATGATAGTGTCCCTGAAACACTGTTTGAAGTTAAAAAGCTTCCTGAAAAGTTACAAGCATATTCTAGTCGTCAACACTGAAAGTTCCTTTGAGCACCTTTTAAGTTTAAGACTACATTGAAATTCTCATCTCCCCTCTCAAGTTCCCTACACTCCAGAGGGGTCAGGGGCCGGGCGCCGCCCCCCCCCCCCCCGGGGGGGGGGGGGGGCCAGGCAGCAGCACGCAGGGTCAGCCATAGTACTGACAGACAGACAGACAGACAGACAGACACACTCAGAGGGGGTCCTCACACAGGGTCAGCCATAGTACAGACAGACAGACAGACAGACAGACAGACAGACAGACAGACATACTCCAGAGGGGGTCCTCACACAGGGTCAGCCATAGTACAGCGCCCCTGGAGCAGTTTGGGGTTAAGTGTCTTGCTCAAGGACACAATGGTAGAGATGGTTGGCACCGTAGATGTTGTAGCAGCCACCACTAGTTTTACACACCCGGGCATTAGACTAGTCTGGACATAAAATGCACCTTAAGTTTAAAAAAATGTTTAATGTTGATTATGTTATTTGTATGTTTATACTTTATGTTGTATATGTTGTTTGTGGTTCAACACTGCTGTAACATTCACATACAGAAATATCTACAGATGGGGCTAGCAGTTGTTTGTGGTGTCCACCCTGCTGTAACATTCACATACAGAAAATCTACAGGTGGGGCGTCCTTACGCTGGCTCCCCCATGGGCCTCAGCAGGGGACCCGGGTTCGATTCCAGCCCGCGGTCGTTCTCTGCATGTCACTCCCCTCTCTGCCCCATTTCAACTCTGTCTCTACACTATCAATAAAGCATAAAAATGCCAAAAAAAAATCTTAGAAAAAAAAAGAGTAACATAAAAAATCGAAAACGTATTTCGACTTTTCTTTTTCTTTTTTTTTTACATTTTTCCCTGATGCTCTTCCGTACGAACAGTTACGATAATAATAGTCTGGCTTGACCACTCCCGCCAGCGTCTATTAAGCGCTGGCGTCGGCAAACAACGCTACGCCTCCATTGGCTGCTTCCCGGGGTTAGCCCCGCCGTAGATGATTGTGATTGGTTTAAATAAATAAAAACAGGCCAGCCCAGTTTCCCCCCGAATAGACGGCTCTAAATGGAGTGCTTCCAGACCATACTACTTGCTGTAGTTTAGTCTGGCTTTGCGAGACTATGATAATAATAATAAAATGTTTTGAAATGGATTAAATTTATGTTTTTAAAATGTGCAAAAATGTTTAATATTGTTACAGTTCACAGGTCAAATTCTCTTCTTACTCTTTTAGACACTAACTTTTGGCTTTTAAAAGATAGATGTAATTTTTTTTTTTTTTTTTTTTTTCAGAATTGTGACAGATTTTTATAAGCAAAAATGTTGACAGTGTTAAAAATTAAACTTTCAAAATCAATTGTGTTTGTCATGTTTTTTCCAAAAAAAAAATGTATCTGGTTTTATTTTATTTCATTATTTTAAGATTTTTACCCATTTCAGCAAAAAAATATTTTTCAAACCTCTATATATTTAACTTTTCAACTCCTTTTAAACAATTATGACCTTTTTAAACTTTTTCAAATCTTCATACTCAGCTCTCCAGTTCAGCGTACACTTTGTCAGCATTCACACACATTTTCAGCAGGAAATTCATTTTCTAGCTTTATAAAGGTTGCGTTCCGAATCGCATACTCTTTCTTTTCTCTATTCTACATACTACATCCGACGATAAAAATAATCTAGTTAGGATGCAGTAGGCATACTATTGGGACATACTTTTCTCTCTTATTTCATCCTAACATTGCGCCTTGATCTTGCCTCTTGCTTTTATATCAGTCGCATCCCCGTTTGTTTTCATATGGAGGCTTCGTCGATGTAACGTCACTTCACGTGCGCACTGGATTGTGGGTCAGAATCGCCCAAATAGGATGCACTTTTCAACACTAACAATCTTGGCCGCATGAAGTAGGACATCCGGGTACTTCTAACCATCCTAAATCTGGCCACAAGAATCGGGACATCCTAAATCTTTTTTCTACATACTATATAGTAGAAAGTATGCGATTCGGAACGCAACCATAGTTTTCTTAATGCCTTTGTCATACGCTCACCCAGGAACAACAGCTGGCGTGGTAAAAAACACTACCGCTTTTGTCCAAAGGGGGCGCTAGAATTAACAATTAACACAAACTATAAAGTTCCTCGGAGCACCTTTAAAAAAAACAGACTGGACTCAAATTCAAAACGTTTGTTCTTGTATTTTGTTTATTAATGATTCCATTTTTCGTAAGAACTTGGTACAAAAAAGTGAGACTACTTCCGTTTAATCATTTTTAACCGATAAATTCCGTCAACTGTTAAATGCATCATCATCATCATCATCATCATCATTGTAACGAAGAAAAAACTACATTGGCATATTTAAGACAAACACTTTTTCTATACACACTATCCACACTCGGACAGTTATCCCCCTTTTTTATCAATGACAAATAACGAAATAAAAAAATTCTACTTTCAAACAGCCAACAGTCACAATTTTTTTCCTTAAATTTCTCCCATCTAAAATCGTAATCATCATCAAAAAAATCATCTCCCCAAAATGGCGGAGAAAAAAAAATAAAAAAAAATTTCTAACGTTTTGTTTTGCTTGTTTTAAAAGAATATAAAAATGTTCTAACTTTTATTTTTTCGCGATTATTATTATTTTGTTCAAATGTTTTTGTGTTGTGTATTAAAATAGATTTGTTTTAAGCACTGCACAGTTTCTCCCGGAGAAGATCTCTAGAAACGAAAATGGAGGATATTTGTATTAATGGTGGACAGTTAAAGTTTGTGGCTGTGTTGTATAAGCCCTACTAACGTCCTCCCTCCTACATACTCAAACATGTATATACTACATACTGTCTACTTAACCATCCATTGTGTATGCGAGGTTTCGTCGGACCGTTAACACTGAAGTATACAGAAGCAATATAGAATAAAAAAAAAAAAACTTCTGTGTCGTTTGAAAAGATGCAATGCATTGTGGGGCGGTTGAGTAGGAAAAGTAACCTGTCGATCCATACACAAAAAAATCTTCCCGGAAGTAAGTAAGTACTCATCCGGGCATGTTTCGCCTATACAAACTCACATACACCACTACCTACAACTTACTCAAATTGACGTCAAAATGAGTATGAGTAGGACGTTAGTAGGGCTTTTAGTATGAGTAGGACGTTAGTAGGGCTTTTAGCATGAGTAGGACGTTGGTAGGGCTTTTAGTATGAGTAGGACGTCAGTAGGGCTTTTAGTATGAGTAGGACGTTGGTAGGGCTTTTAGTATGAGTAGGACGTTGGTAGGGCTTTTAGTATGAGTAGGACGTTGGTAGGGCTTTTAGTATGAGTAGGACGTTGGTAGGGCTTTTAGTATGAGTAGGACGTCAGTAGGGCTTTTCGAACACAACCTGTTTGAAATCGGCTGATATGAATATGAAATATGTGTGTGTATATGGTTGAGTCCTTCAGCTCTCATGCTAGGGACCAGGATATGCATCACATTGGTACATTCTCTCTCACTGATAGTGGTTAAAAATAAAATAAATTTAAAGGCAAAATCAGGAATTTTGTGAAAGATATTTTTACTCCAAATGTTCGATAGTTTTAACTCTGTGTGTTTATTTGCATTCAAAATATTCTAGTTTTTTAACACGACTAAAACATTATTGCGCAAAAACACTTAAAAATAAGCAAATTTAATGTGAAATAATGCGTCAATTCAATTGGTAAGTCCATCAGAAGATGTGATTATTTCTGTAAGTTATTCTTTAGTTTAAATAACACAAGAGTAGAGACATTTTTAGGTTTTTACTAAATTTCTTGACATCTTTCATGTAAGAAATAATCTAAAAAAAAAAAAGCATTTTAACGTCAATATATGCTTTTTTTGTCGTATTTTAGTACATTTAAATCTTTTTGGAAAATTTGAAGATGTCAAATTTGGGTGAAAAATGTGATTTAACCAACTAATAATAAAAAAAAATTTGTTGCTATCAATTAATAATCGGCTATTTTATTCATTTATTGTCCGAATTTTGGATGCTTTGCTTATTTTAACAGCTAATTAAAAACGTAACATTAGTTTGAATGTAAAGACACACAGAGAATTCGATTTTTTTAAAAGCCTAAATTTGCTTCAACTTCCAGAAACAGACGATTTTAACCAAAATCTCCGCACCGAAATATTTGACTCAAACGGAGGCCTTTTAGTATTTTATTTTGTAGTATTAACATTCCCTGCGTTCCAAATCACATACTTTTTCTCTTTACTACACTACATACTAAAGTACAGAAGAGTTTTAGTCTTTTTACTACAGTACAGAAGAGTTTTAGGGCCACAGACAGGAGAGAAAAAAAAATCAGATAAGGAAGATTTTTTTTATCATTATATCGAGAAATGTCAAGAATAAAGACGAATACTCCAAAATGCTATTGGAGTTAGTGGGGGCATTTATGTATTTTCAACATACTACAATTGACCTGCATGTATTGGGACATCCTAAATCTTTTTCTGGCGTACTAAGTAGTAGGGAAGTATGGGGATTGGAACGCAGGGATTTATTTATTTGGGGGGAAAATAATCCTGATTTCGATGCCGTATTGCTCATGCTGATGCGTCTTGTGTATTTTCAGTTTTTTTGTGCAGAAAAGTAAAAAAGCTCTTCTTAAGATATATCAAAAACACACGCGACCGTGATATGGTTAAAACAATATGAAATAACATAATAAAAATAACCAACTCTTTATCAGTTAAAGGCATTTTCTTCTCTGAATTCTTAAAACCCTTTTTTGATCATTTTTGTGCATTTTACAAGGCGACAGAAAGCTGCACCGTTTGACTGTGTGGTGGAAACTATGGAAAGAGCTTAGGGCCAAAAAATGTTGCGCTTTGAGAAAAAAAGGAAAAAATACAATGTTGAGAATAAACGCGACTGTCAGGAACTGTTGAATTCATTTTCAGAAATGTATTTCAACTCTTTTTTTTTTGACACTTCGACCTAATTCTTGAATTTTGGCCCTTATGCTTTTCCGTAGTAAACTTTTATGATAAAAAAAAAATGTTTTAAATCGATGTTTTTAACATTTAAAACTAACCCAGTTGGAAGACTAGAAAGACCGTCACAAGACAAGTCAAAATAAAGAAATTGTTGTTGCAAAGTTTTTAACAGAATTGTCCACTTTTCTGAATAACCGATTTCTACAAAAATGATGTGACAAAATCAGAAAAAAATGGCAGATTTTTTGAAAAAGGTTTTGTACTTGAGGCAGTGTTCATATGTCGGACTGGAAAAAAAAAAAAAAAAAAAAAAAGGACAAAAAATATATATAAAATTGAAAATCAAATAGATTAGGCAGGAAGGAGTCAAACAATAAAAAGCACATTATTGATCCCAGTATAAAAACAAAGAACTGATTTTTTGGCATATTTTCTATACTGGTGTAAAATGGAAAAGGGATTGAACATTTTTGTTATGCATCGGACGCACATCCACTTTTCAACACTATAGTCCCTATTTCCACTGCTCCAAGGAATGATTTCTGGGCAAAAATAACGCAAAAAATTATAATTTCTGTAAAGATGCAGAAAAAATTATGAAATTTGCTCATTTTAAACAAATAAAACACCAAAATTATTTAATTTAGATGGAGATACAGATGTTAGAAAAGGGTTTCAATTATATTTTTGTATATTACTATTTAAGAATATCCCAATTTTTATCTTCAAAGTTGAATATGTCTTTCATTCCTTTTTGCTCCGCCAATATCTGACTTTTTTTTATAAATTTTTTGGGAGAATTTTCCACTTCATTGAGGAAAATTTGGTGCTTTTTGGAGTATACAAATTTTGCTATTTAGTTAATTGTTAAGAACATAGGCTAGACAGATAGATCAAGCCTTTTTTCTTTTGCCTAATTTACTACTGAAAAGATTCCACAATAAATGTCTGCACTTTCTTAAAAAACTAAAAAAATATAACTTGCATTTTCTTTGACCAGAAAAACAAAACAGTGGAACATTGCGGGGACTCATCTTGGTCTCACATGTGACATCAATAAAAGTAGAAAAAAAAAAAAAAAAAAATTTAACCATAAAAAAAACCTGCGCATATGCATGAAGATGAAACAGTGTTAATACAACATATTTACAGTGATCCCTTTGAATTCTCCAAACGTACACGTATCAACAGGCATCGTCAGATAGCAAGAAAAATACTAAAAATCTCCACTAGAAATGCTAAATTTCTGTAGTTTTTTTTTTAATCTTAAATACTTTTTTCTTCTTTTCTTTTTCAACTCTTTTTTTTTTTTTTTAATACTGAAAAAAAGTAATTCTCTGCGTTTTTGTTTTGAAGGCTCGTTCGTATGCGCTCACACACACACACACGCACACACACACACACACACACACACACACTCACACACACACAATGAAAAAAAAACAGTTTTTCCTGAATCATTATGGCAAAAAAACATTGTTCGTTAGGAGAATGAGAACAAACATACATCTACGCAAGATATATCAATGTACACTCCGTCAATTCTAGACTGGCCGATGAGACACCGTTTACACCTGGCCGATGAGACACCGTTTACGCCTAAAAATCGTGCTTTTTGCATTAAAAAAATCATGAAAATTTGCATGGAACTAGAATATGGCATTTCTTATAATTTTATCTATAGCACCAAGGTTATTTCGACTTCGATTTTTCATATTAAAACCGACATATATCTTGATTTCTTGGTCAGAAAAGGACATTCTTACATATTTTTTTACTTCAGAAGTTGATTACAACACTGTTTTTAAGTGTAGCCAATTTAAATGTACAGTGTGTAATATGGGAGTATTTAGGGGTGAGATTATTGATGTCAACGCTCCCTTGCTGACCTCTCCCCTTTGGGCGAGAATTTACAGAAGCTATTCAAGGACAAGAAGCTATAGTTACTAAAGATGGCATCATCCACCACTGCCTCAAGTATTTCCTACAATATCAAGTGATGAGGTGAAGATGTATTTAGTTATTTATTCTATAGTACTTCTTCTTCTTCTTGGTCTTCCAACAGGTGCATTTCCCCAGGACGCCCCACTATATGTAAAAACGCGTAAGTAAGGCCGTTAAGTTTGTCCATTCTGTGCTACTGTAGAGACATTTGCGGAAACTTGGCACAATAGCTAAAATTATTAGCATTTCCATATTCGAGCTACATGCAAAATGAATGCTTTTCATTTTAGCACACACTACACTATTTCTTTGTGTCTGTATCAGCTGGACTATTCATCTTATTTCCACCAAATTCGTGTGATTATTTTCTTTTACTAAACAACTATATCTAAACTGTTCTCTCTCACTATATGCAAGAACAAGAGTTATACCGTACCTGTGTTTTTAAAAAAAAAATCGAAATATATTTTTTTTTGTAAGACCGTTAGGCTGCGTCATCGTAATCATCGTCATAATTTTTCTCCATCATCTAACTTCTTGTAATAAATACATTAAGGCCAAGAAACGTTAATAATAATAATAATAATAATAAATATAAAATAACTTAAAAAAAGAAATCTCGTAAGCACTGTAGGTGTTGGGTTCTTTCTTAAAAAATACTTGAATTATCGAGAGATAGAGATATAGATATAGAGATAGAGATAGAGAGAGAGAGAGAGAGAGAGAGAGAGAGAAAGAAAGAGAAAGAGAGAGAGGCCATTTTTGTAGTTTTCTTTGTGGCATTTTTTTCCAGCTCCCGGAAAGATAAAATAAAAACAATGGTGGTATTAATAGTGGGGCGCCATATAAGGGCATTAAGTTATTTTTTTTCATTTTGAGTTGATGTGAAAGCTTAGAATTCACTTATAAATTGAAGGAAAAGACTCTGTAGGACAATGTTGGTTCAAGTGTCAAGAAAACAGACAAGATTTTATCTTAAAAAAAAATTGCCCATTTTTTATTTTAATTTTTTTGTTTGTCCATGTTCCAAAATGGCACAGTAATTGAAATGTTTTAAATCAATAATTTTTTTATACATTTTCTGTGTAATGTTATTTGTATTGCCTCTAGTTTAAGCCAGTACTGTGTGATGACTGTGTGTGAGGAAAAGTCAAAGATGGCTACCAATATCCTGAGTACCTTCTTCTTCAAAAATGTATTAATAATGTTTTGGGATAATTTTTTGGATATTATTTCTTCAATTGGACCCAAAAAAATCAAAAAACAAAAATAAAAATTTCTGATTTCTTGACACATGGACCAAATTCTTCTATCGACCCTTACCTTCAATTTCGAAGCGAAAACAAAAACTTTCCCATTAATTTAAAATATCTTGAAATAAGTGTCCAGGCTTCCCCACTATAATATCCAAAAAAGACTGGATAAAAAAAAATAAAAAATCCTCTTTGCCAATGAGCTAGCCGCTAGTTCGCTAGTTGTCAGCATTGTCCGGTTGGTTACTGTTTGCGTTGACGATAGTAACGGTTGCTATGTTGCTGGTGGGTTGTTGTTGTTGTTGTTGTTGTTGTTGTTTGTTTATCCATGTTGCCGTGGAGATCAGCTGCGTCGCGATGCTGGCGGTGGTCGTCATGGTGACCTGGATGAGGCGGATCAACTTCTTGAGCCGATCGAGAGACGACTGAGTGTCTCTCTGTCGCTCCAACAGCCGCGAACGCACGTCCATGCACTGCTGTAGAAAGACACAGAATATTATAATTAGTAGTAGTAGTAGTAAGTGTTATTATTATTATTATTATTATTATTATTATTATTATTATTAGTAGTAGTAGTAGTAGTAGTAGTAGTAGTAGTAGTAGTAGTAGTAGTAGTAGTAGTAGTAGTAGTAAGTGTTATTATTATTATTATTATTATTATTATTATTATTATTATTATTATTAGTAGTAGTAGTAGTAGTAGTAGTAGTAGCAGTAAGCCTGCCACGCCCATGCACTGCTGTGGACAGACAGGGGACAAGTGTTATTATTATTATTATTATTATTATTATTATTAGTAGTAGTAGTAGTAGTAGTAGTAGTAGTAGTAGTAGTAGTAGTAGTAGTAGTAGTAGTAAGCCTGCCACGCCCATGCACTGCTGTAGACAGACAGGGGACAAGTGTTATTATTATTATTATTATTATTATTATTATTATTAGTAGTAGTAGTAGTAGTAGTAGTAGTAGTAGTAGTAGTAGTAGTAGTAGTAGTAAGCCTGCCACGTCCATGCACTGCTGTAGAAATACACAGAATATTATAATTAGTAGTAGTAGTAGTAAGTGTTATTATTATTATTATTATTATTATTATTATTATTATTATTATTATTAGTAGTAGTAGTAGTAGTAGTAGTAGTAGTAGCAGTAAGCCTGCCACGCCCATGCACTGCTGTGGACAGACAGGGGACAAGTGTTATTATTATTATTATTATTATTATTATTATTAGTAGTAGTAGTAGTAGTAGTAGTAGTAGTAGTAGTAGTAGTAGTAGTAGTAGTAGTAAGCCTGCACGCCCATGCACTGCTGTAGACAGACAGGGGACAAGTGTTATTATTATTATTATTATTATTATTATTATTATTAGTAGTAGTAGTAGTAGTAGTAGTAGTAGTAGTAGTAGTAGTAGTAGTAGTAGTAGTAGTAGTAGTAGTAGTAGTAGTAGTAGTAAGCCTGCCACGCCCATGCACTGCTGTAGACAGACAGGGGGAAAACGTGTTAGGAATTAATTTAAAATGTTATTAGAAAATATCATAAAAATGTCTAAAAATTTAAAATTTCCACACATTTTTTTTTTCTAGCTTTTCAAATGTTGCAAGACGTTTTTTTTTTTTTTTTTTTTTAACTTCAAGGTTTTGAACAGAGAAGTTTCAAGTTTTATGTTGTAAGTGTTGACCTTTTTAGAAAAAAAACCTTTCATATCAAGTAAAGCCTGTTACATACTACACAAGAAGAAAGAACAAACTTCTCGGTGACAGAGCTGGGAGAAGAAGATGACGCTCTTGTTCTCGACACATCGTCCGGGCCGAACTTTCTTCTCGCATCTTGTCCCAGAACTATTGTGTGATTGGTCAGTCAGAACTATTGTGTGATTGGTCAGTCTGAACTATTGTGTGATTGGTCAGTCTGAACTATTGTGTGATTGGTCAGTCTGAACTATTGTGTGATTGGTCAGTCTGAACTATTGTGTGATTGGTCAGTCTGAACTATTGTGTGATTGGTCAGTCTGAAGTCAATGAGGAAAGCGAAGTGAAATCAGCTGGCGCTACTGAGTCAGGTACCATGGTAACAACGCGCCGCGGTGAGGAGTTCGGCAGTTGAGTTCTGGTGAAGTATGAAATGTCCAGACAGGAAAGAACTTCTCGCAGCTCTGTCAGCGAGAAGTTTGTTCTTTCTTCTCGCGGAGTATGTAACAGGCTTTACCATTGCCACATTCTAGCTCCATGCAAAATGTATGCTTTATTTTTAGCAAATAACACAAATTCTTTGTGTCCGTATCCGCTGGACATATCGCTGTGTGTGTGTGTGTGTGTGTGTGCGTGTGTGTGTGTGTGTGTGTGCGTGTGTGCGTGTGTGTGCGTGTGTGCGTGTGTGTGTGTGTGTGTGTGTATTAACCTGCAGTGAGTCGTTGAGCTTCTTGTCTTGTTCTTCCAGGTGAGAACATTCGTTCTTCAGTTCGTTGTTTCGTCTGAGCAGCCGACGCTTCTCCTCCTGACGCACTGTTTACACACACACACACACACACACACACACACACACACACACACACACACAAAATAATTAATTCACTGAAGCAAATAAACATTTTACAACTTTTTTTTTTTCTTAATTTTTTCTCTCTTGTAAATATTTAATAATACTCTCTATATACACACACACACACACACACACACACACACACACACACACACATGCACGGACGCAGACACACACACACACACATGCACGGACGCAGACACACACACACACATCCACGGACGCAGACACACACACACATGCACGGACGCAGACACACACACACAGACGCACATGCACGGACGCACACACACACACACACATGCACGGACGCAGACACACACACACATGCACGGACGCACACACACACACACAGACACAACACAGAGAGAGACACACAGAAACATACACACCAAGCACACACACACACATGCACGGACGCAGACACACACACACATGCACGGACGCAGACACACACACTCATGCACGGACGCAGACACACACACAGAAACACAACACAGAGAGAGACACACAGAAACACACACACACCAAGCACACACACACACACATGCACACACACACACACACACTCGCATGAATATGTTTCTTACCCGTCTTGTGTGTGACGTAGGACTGGACAAAGTTCTGTGGCCACGACATGTTTTCTTTGTTGAGGACCTGGAGATCACACAGAGGCAGTGATTAGAGTTATGAATGAAATGAAATGAATTGCTTTACCTAGTTGCTGCTCTTCTATTCTCCTTGTAAATTGTATATTCTGTATTCTTGCTGCTTTTTTTTCCTACTTGACTTGTATATTTGCATTTTTCCATATTTCTTTCTTGCCGTTCAGTCTGTGGTAAAACAAAGGCAGAATGTCATTGTATGACTGAGCACATGTTTATTATTGTGCATATGACAATACACACTTTGAATCTTAAAACAGGAATTATAGCAGAAATATTGAGGAAATTCGTTATGGTGCACTTTGGCGCCATCTACAGGCACTAAACAGCAACTGCACTGTTGTGAAACTCCTGGTACTAAACTGCATTATACAATCTGTCTGTTCAATGTTTCCTTACTTATTTATCCAGATATAATTTAAAGGGTCACTGTGTAGTTTAAAGGGTCACTGTGTAGTTTCAGAGGAGGGGGGTTTGTTTACATTCACAGAGCCTGCAGCTAGTTTACTAAACATATTTTCTCTACATGTAATTCTTAGTATTGAATAATTCTATCATCATAAATCAAATTATTCTGAGGAACCTGGAACCAAACGTCAGACTAGAATATGTTTGTAAACCAAACAGTGGGCCCTGCACAAACACACTCACACACACACACACACACACACTCACTCACACACTCACATTCACTCACACACTCAGCTCACACACACACACACACACACACACACACACACACACACACACACACACACACACACACTGTGGCTGGTACCTTCTTCTGGCACTTGGGGCAGTACCAAGCTCCTCGTGGGGGGGTCTTGAGGGGAGGGTGGAGGCAGTCAGGGTGGAAGGCGCGGGGACAGTTGTGACACGGCTGCAGCTCTCCATCCTCTTTGCACACGGCACAAACCTCCTCATGCTCCAAGTCATCCTGGGAACAAACAAAAAATAACACTCTTTAAGAACAATACCCCGCGTTCCAAATCACATACTCTTTCTCTTTACTGCACTACATACTAAAGCACAGAAGAGTTTTAGTCTTTTTACTACACTACATACTAAAGTACAGAAGAGTTTTAGTCTTTTTACTACACTACATACTAAAGCACAGAAGAGTTTTAGTCTTTTTACTACACTACATACTAAAGTACAGAAGAGTTTTAGTCTTTTTACTACACTACATACTAAAGTACAGAAGAGTTTTAGCCTTTTTACTACACTACATACTAAAGTACAGAAGAGTTTTAGTCTTTTTACTACACTACATACTAAAGTACAGAAGAGTTTTAGTCTTTTTACTACACTACATACTAAAGTACAGAAGAGTTTTAGTCTCTTTACTGCACTGCATACTAAAGTACAGAAGAGTTTTAGTCTTTTTACTACACTACATACTAAAGTACAGAAGAGTTTTAGTCTTTTTACTACACTACATACTAAAGCACAGAAGAGTTTTAGTCTTTTTACTACACTACATACTAAAGTACAGAAGAGTTTTAGTCTTTTTACTACACTACATACTAAAGTACAGAACAGTTTTAGTCTTTTTACTACACTACATACTAAAGTACAGAAGAGTTTTAGTCTCTTTACTGCACTGCATACTAAAGTACAGAAGAGTTTTAGTCTTTTTACTACACTACATACTAAAGTACAGAAGAGTTTTAGTCTTTTTACTACACTACATACTAAAGCACAGAAGAGTTTTAGTCTTTTTACTACACTACATACTAAAGTACAGAAGAGTTTTAGTCTTTTTACTACACTACATACTAAAGCACAGAAGAGTTTTAGTCTTTTTACTACACTACATACTAAAGCACAGAAGAGTTTTAGTCTTTTTACTACACTACATACTAAAGTACAGAAGAGTTTTAGTCTTTTTACTACACTACATACTAAAGTGCAGAAGAGTTTTAGTCTTTTTACTACACTACATACTAAAGTACAGAAGAGTTTTAGTCTTTTTCCTACACTACATACTAAAGTACAGAAGAGTTTTAGTCTTTTTCCTACACTACATACTAAAGTACAGAAGAGTTTTAGTCTTTTACTACACTACATACTAAAGTACAGAAGAGTTTTAGTCTTTTTACTACACTACATACTAAAGTACAGAAGAGTTTTAGTCTTTTTACTACACTACATACTAAAGTACAGAAGAGTTTTAGTCTTTTTACTACACTACATACTAAAGTACAGAAGAGTTTTAGTCTTTTTACTACACTACATACTAAAGTACAGAAGAGTTTTAGCCTTTTTACTACACTACATACTAAAGTACAGAAGAGTTTTAGTCTTTTTACTACACTACATACTAAAGTACAGAAGAGTTTTAGTCTTTTTACTACACTACATACTAAAGTACAGAAGAGTTTTAGGGCCACAGACAGGAGAGAAAAAAAATCAGATAAGGAAGATTTTCTTTCATCATGTCGAGAAATGTCAAGAATAAAGACGAATACTCCTAAATAAGTTAGTGGGGCATTTATGTATTTTCAATATATATACAATTGCCGTGCATAAATTGGGACATCCTAAATCTTTTTCTTCCATACTAAATAATAGATAGTATGGATATAAGAACACAGGGATAGTTTATTTCTAGTTTTCTATCATTCTTAAAGATGGAGTCAGTGATTCTTGAGAATGCTTGTTGTGGAAAGCAGTAAATGACAAAGAGTATATACTTGATTTTAATATTCTGATACAGCGAAAAATATGCACTAAATGCTTTGAACTCAAATATAAGACAACCGTACTAGATTTATATCTTTATATAACTGTAACCATATGACTAGAACATGAAAGGGGACATTGGTATATGTTCCTTTATAAGGCAATTTTGCACGATCTGCCTCCTTATTTGTGTTCTCTAATGGTTCCTAAAAACAGTGCTCGTATCACTCGGTCTAGCAGTTTGATTATGTATAACGTTCCTCGGACTCACACTGCGTTTGGTGAAAGTGCCTTTAAATCTTTTGCCCCCTCATCATGGTGTAAGCTACAGGAACACCTTAAACTTGAATCATTTATCACCATGAACAATTACAAAAGCAGGATTAAGGACTATTTAACCGCAAACTGTACATGCCCGGTTACTGAACACTGACTTACTGCCAATGAGATTGATGCTTTGTGACTTTTTATTTTATTTTTATTTTTTATTGTGTTTTGTGTCTTGTTTTAAGTGTGAAATTTTGTTTTTTTAAATTGAAACTTTTATGTTTTTATCCTTCTTGGCCAGGACTCTCTTGAAAAAGAGATTTTGAATCTCAATGAGTATATTCCTGGAAAAATAAAGGTTAATAAATAAAATTAAAAACAATTGTCTAGCTCAGGGAGCGGTTATGGTGAATGGATAACTTTGGCTTATTCATCTTCTTGTACATATTTTGTTGTATTTTGTGTTGTGGAAATATGGAACAATCAATACATGGAACAGGAAAGATGGAAGTAAAACATTTACTTTTTTTTTTTTCAAACACTGAGAAATATTGTTAGTCATGTGACCTACCTTCCAGCAGAAGTCCTCAGTGTCTGTGTGCATGTGAATGGGAGCAGAGCAGAGGTTAGTGGCAGCACACAGACAGACAGACAGACAGACAGACAGACAGACAGACAGACAGACAGACACACACACACACACACACACACCACACACACACACACACACACAGTTACACACACACAGACAGACACAGACACATATACACACACACACACACAAAGTTACACACACACACACACAAAGTTACACACACACAAACTCACTCACACACACACTCATTCACACACAGAGTTAAACACACACACACACACAAAGTTACACACACACACACACACACACACAGGTGAATGCGGAAGCCATGAAGCAGACACTTAGACACTCAGATTAATTAATCACTTTTAAAAGCAACATTTCAACATGTAGATTTAAGAGTTAAACTTTTTTCTCAATGAAGATCATTTAGTAAAATACGGAAGCCCAGAAAGGTCAAGCCTCAAAAATAGGACTTTCTCCTAATGTTATACCAGCTTTACTTGGTAATAAAGGGTTACATATAGGTAACATAGAATAAATCAATGTTAGCGGTTAGAGTTGGTTCTACCTCGCGCCGACAGGTAGAGGGAGCTGTTCAGGTAGTGAGACGCCAGACGCTTACGCTGCAAAACACACAAGGAGGAAAAAGACAAAGTTAGACCTTGATAGATAGATAGATAGATAGATAGATAGATAGATAGATAGATAGATAGATAGATAGATAGATAGATAGATAGATAGATAGATAGATAGATAGATAGATAGATAGATAGATAGATAGATAGATAGATAGATAGATAGATAGATAGATAGATAGATAGATAGATGGATGGATGGATGGATGGATGGATGGATGGATGGATGGATGGATGGATGGATGGATGGATGGATGGATAGATACATAGATAGATAGATAGATAGATAGATAGATAGATAGATAGATAGATAGATAGATAGATAGATAGATAGATAGATAGATGGATAGATAGATAGATAGATAGATAGATAGATAGATAGATAGATAGATAGATAGATAGACAGACAGACAGACAGACAGACAGACAGACAGACAGACATAAACTGACCTCTGGTTCAAACAGTCCGCTGTACGCCGGGTTGGCAGTGCTGCGTCTCTTCCTCTCCTGGCGCTTTGTCTGGATTTCTGGCAACAGGAAAAAAAATTAAACTAAAACTTTAAGAATTCTAGTGTGTGTGTGTGTGTGTGTGTGTGTGTGTGTGTGTGTGTGTGTGTGTGTGTGTGTGTGTGTGTGTGTGTGTGTACAGAAGATATTATGTCCAGGAGGAAGGGGTGAAAAAGTTGTTGTTTTTTCATTATGAACTTCAAGAAAAAAGTCAAAATGTCGAGAATAAAGTTGAATACAATTTTGGAAACTCAGGAAATTAAGTGTGTG
>CM049416.1:23780000-23782500 GCA_026929865.2 Hyperoplus lanceolatus
ACTACGCTACATACTAAAGTACAGAAGAGTTTTAGTCTTTTTACTACGCTACATACTAAAGTACAGAAGAGTTTTAGTCTTTTTACTACGCTACATACTAAAGTACAGAAGAGTTTTAGTCTTTTTACTACGCTACATACTAAAGTACAGAAGAGTTTTAGTCTTTTTACTACGCTACATACTAAAGTACAGAAGGGTTTTAGTCTTTTTACTACGCTACATACTAAAGCACAGAAGAGTTTTAGTCTTTGTACTACACTACATACTAAAGCACAGAAGAGTTTTAGTCTTTTTACTACGCTACATACTAAAGCACAGAAAAGTTTTAGTCTTTTTACTACGCTACATACTAAAGTACAGAAGAGTTTTAGTCTTTTTACTACGCTACATACTAAAGTACAGAAGAGTTTTAGTCTTTTTACTACGCTACATACTAAAGTACAGAAGAGTTTTAGTCTTTTTACTACGCTACATACTAAAGTACAGAAGAGTTTTAGTCTTTTTACTACGCTACATACTAAAGCACAGAAGAGTTTTAGTCTTTTTACTACACTACATACTAAAGTACAGAAGAGTTTTAGCCTTTTTACTACACTACATACTAAAGCACAGAAGAGTTTTAGTCTTTTTACTACACTACATACTAAAGTACTGAAGAGTTTTAGTCTTTTTACTACACTACATACTAAAGTACAGAAGAGTTTTAGTCTTTTTACTACACTACATACTAAAGTACAGAAGAGTTTTAGAGCCACAGACAGGAGAGAAAAAAAAATCAGATAAGGAAGATTCTTTTTCATTATGTTGAGAAATGTCAAGAATAAAGACAAATACTCCAAAATGTTATTGGAGTTAGTGGGGGAATTAATGTATTTTCAGCATACTACAATTGACCTGCATGTATTGGGACATCCTAAATCTTTTTCTGGCATACTAAATAGTAGGGAAGTATGGGGATTGGAACGCAGGGACACTTTAAACACACTTAACATCAAAATTATACACCAAAATCAGATCCAGAAAAATATTGTAAAATTTTCAAAAATACTTAATAAAAAAACTGTCCAAAACGGTTCAATTATGTAAATGTAAACGTATCAGCAGATCAGTAATGTATTTTGGCGCTAAACCATTTAGCGCTTTATAAACCAACATCAGTATTTTGAAATCAATTCTTTGAGTGACAGGAAGCCAGTGTAAAGACCTCAGAACTGGGGTAATGTGATCCACTTTATTGATACGTTATGAGCCGTCCAGAGCCCTTAGGACGTCTGGGACAGGTCTACTTACAGTCCCCAGAGTTAGGACTAAACAAGGAGACAGACAGACAGACAGACAGACAGACGGGTCTACTTACAGTCCCCAGAGTTAGGACTAAACGAGGAGAAGCAGCTTTTAGTTTTTATGCACCAAATCTCTGGAACAAACTCCCAGAGAACTTGAGGTCTGCTGCAACTCTCAGCTCCTTTAAATCAAGTCTGAAGACTTTTCTGTTTCCATTTTAACCTGTACTTCTTATTTTAGTTAAATGTTTTATTTCTCTTCATTCGCTTTTCTAATGTGTATTATGTATTTTAATCTTGATGTATTGCATGCCCCTGTAAAGCACTTTGAATGGCCTTGTGTCTGAATTGTGCTATAGAGATAAACTTGCCTAGCCTTGCCCTAATAAGGTAAAACCTGTTTTCACATTGGCGATCAAATTCGTGTAGATTTTTTCAGTTTGGTTTTGTACATGTTTGTGTGATTTACAAGTTTTGTGAATGAATAAAATGTGTAATTTTTATCCATGACTTTCACTTTTTAGTTTTTGTGTGTCTGTTTAGAAAAAAAGCCTCCAAAGTTTACAAATTAAGATTTTTCCACATTATGGGAGAGCTTATAAAACACTAAGCATTGACCTATCCAAACAGTATATACAATACAGAAAACCAGCTCCAAAAAATGTGTGTGTGTGTGTGTGTGTGTGTGTGTGTGTGTGTGTGTGTGTGTGTGTGTGTGTGTGTGTGTGTGTGTGTGTGTGGTGTGTGTGTGTGTGTGAGTGAGTGAGTGAGTGAGTGAGTGAGTGAGTGTGTGTGTGTGTGTGTGAGTGAGTGAGTGAGTGAGTGAGTGAGTGAGTGAGTGTGTGTGTGTGTGTGAGTGAGTGAGTGAGTGAGTGAGTGAGTGAGTGAGTGAGTGAGTGAGTGAGTGAGTGAGTGAGTGAGTGAGTGAGTGAGTGAGTGAGTGAGTGAGTGTGTGTGTGTGTGTGTGTGTGTTGTTATTGTAGTAGCCAGTGTTGGCCACTAGAGGAGCCCTTACTGCACCACAGACAGTGAGTGAACCATAAAACCAAATGCATTCTGGGTAAAATATATTAATGATGGAGGGAGGTGGAGACCTTGGTTTGTAAAACAGAGAATACAAGAATATAAAAACAAGAGAGAAAGAGAGAGAGAGAGAGAGAGAGAGAGAGAGAGAGAGAGAGAGAGAGAGAGAGCGACAGACAGACAGACAGACAGAC
>CM049416.1:23792500-23795000 GCA_026929865.2 Hyperoplus lanceolatus
GTATTCAGCGCCACACACACACACGCACACACACACACACACACACACACACACACGCTCGCACGCACACACACACACAAACACACACACAGTCTCTCTCTCTCTCTCACACACACAGACACAGACACAGACACACACACGCTCGCACGCACACACACACACAAACACACACACAGTCTCTCTCTCTCTCTCTCACACACACAGACACAGACACAGACACACACACAGCTCCACACCCCACACACACACACACACACTCACTATCTCTCTCACACACACACACACACACACACACACACACACACACACACACACAGCCAGCTCACTGTAATTGCGCGGCCCCATATAGAGAGCTAAGCCTCAGGGTGTCAGAATCTTTCATAAGATTCTCTCACTACGTCAACTTGTCTGATAAAACACAGAACGAGTCTGTTTTCAAATCCTTAAAATAGATCGGACAGGGAACAGATGGGCTTTCTTTTTCCTACACTACATACTAAAGTACAGAAGAGTTTTAGTCTTTTTACTACACTACATAGTAAAGTACAGAAGAGTTTTAGTCTTTTTACTACACTACATACTAAAGTACAGAAGAGTTTTAGTCTTTTTACTACACTACATACTAAAGTACAGAAGAGTTTTAGTCTTTTTACTACACTACATACTAAAGTACAGAAGAGCTTTAGTCTTTTTACTACACTACATACTAAAGTACAGAAGAGTTTTAGTCTTTTTACTACACTACATACTAAAGTACAGAAGAGCTTTAGTCTTTTTCCTACACTACATACTAAAGTACAGAAGAGTTTTAGTCTTTTTACTACACTACATACTAAAGTACAGAAGAGTTTTAGTCTTTTTCCTACACTACATACTAAAGTACAGAAGAGTTTTAGTCTTTTTACTACACTACATACTAAAGTACAGAAGAGTTTTAGTCTTTTTACTACACAACATACTAAAGTACAGAAGAGTTTTAGTATTTTTACTACACTACATACTAAAGTACAGAAGAGTTTTAGTCTTTTTCCTACATACTAAAGTACAGAAGAGTTTTAGTCTTTTCACTACACTACATACTAAAGTACAGAAGAGTTTTAGTCTTTTTACTACACTACATACTAAAGTACAGAAGAGTTTTAGTCTTTTTACTACACTACATACTAAAGTACAGAAGAGTTTTAGTCTTTTTCCTACACTACATACTAAAGTACAGAAAAGCTTTAGTCTTTTTCCTACACTACATACTAAAGTACAGAAGAGTTTTAGTCTTTTTCCTACACTACATACTAAAGTACAGAAGAGCTTTAGTCTTTTTCCTACACTACATACTAAAGTACAGAAGAGTTTTAGTCTTTTTACTACACTACATACTAAAGTACAGAAGAGTTTTAGTCTTTTTACTACACTACATACTAAAGTACAGAAGAGTTTTAGTCTTTTTACTACACTACATACTAAAGTACAGAAGAGTTTTAGTCTTTTTACTACACTACATACTAAAGTACAGAAGAGTTTTAGTCTTTTTCCTACACTACATACTAAAGTACAGAAGAGTTTTAGTCCTTTTACTACACAACATACTAAAGTACAGAAGAGTTTTAGTCTTTTTACTACACTACATACTAAAGTACAGAAGAGTTTTAGTCTTTTTCCTACATACTAAAGTACAGAAGAGTTTTAGTCTTTTCACTACACTACATACTAAAGTACAGAAGAGTTTTAGTCTTTTTACTACACTACATACTAAAGTACAGAAGAGTTTTAGTATTTTTTACTACACTACATACTAAAGTACAGAAGAGTTTTAGTCTTTTTACTACACTACATACTAAAGTACAGAAGAGTTTTAGTCTTTTTCCTACACTACATACTAAAGTACAGAAGAGTTTTAGTCTTTTTACTACGCTACATACTAAAGTACAGAAGAGTTTTAGTCTTTTTACTACACTACATACTAAAGTACAGAAGAGTTTTAGTCCTTTTACTACACGCCATACTAAAGTACAGAAGAGTTTTAGTCTTTTTACTACACTACATACTAAAGTACAGAAGAGTTTTAGGGCCACAGACAGGAGAGGGGAGAGGATTTTTCTTTTCCCTTATGTCGAGAAATGTCAAGAATAAAGACGAATACTCCAAAATGCTATTGGAGTTAGTGGGGCATTTATGTATTTTCAGGATACTACAATTGACGTGCATGTATGGGACATCTTAAATCTTTTTCTGGCATACTAAATAGTAGGGGAGAACGGGGTAATTTGTCACATGGGTTGGATGTCACATTCGTTATATCTCGCCACCAGAGCGCGCTAGCTCTGAAAAGTTGATATAAAAAAGGTCCAGAATTGGGATCAGAGGTCACATACATAGACTTCCTTGGAGTTAGACTGCTGCATTTCAGGTGAGAGGATGTTTTGTGTTTTTCATGTCAAATTCAAAATATTTTGCTTCTCAGTATTTTTCTTCTAGGCTTTTACACAATGGGTTTATAACAAAA
>CM049416.1:23815000-23817500 GCA_026929865.2 Hyperoplus lanceolatus
CTCTCTGCCTCCCTCTCCCTCCCTCCCTCCCTTCCTCCCTCTGCCTCCCTCCCTCCCTCCCTCTCCCACTCTCCCACTCTCTCCCTCCCTCCCTCCCTACCTACCTCCCTCTCTCTCTCTCCTTCCCTACCTACCTTCCTCTCTCTCTCTCTCCTTCCCTACCTCCCTCCCTCTCTCTCTCTCTCTCTCCTTCCCTACCTCTCTCTCTCTCTCTCTCTCTCTCCTTCCCTACCTCCCCCCTCTCTCTCTCTCTCTCCTTCCCTACCTCCCTCTCTCTCTCTCTCTCTCTCTCTCTCTCCTTCCCTACCTCCCTCCCTCTCTCTCTCTTTCTCTCCTTCCCTCCCTCCCTCTCTCTCTCCCTCCCTACCTCCCTCCCTCTCTCTCTCTCTCCTTCCCTACCTCCCTCCCTCTCTCTCTCTCTCTCTCCTTCCCTACCTCCCTCCCTCTCTCTCTCTCTCTCTCCTTCCCTACCTCCCTCTCTCTCTCTCTCTCCTTCCCTACCTACCTCCCTCTCTCTCTCTCTCTCCTTCCCTAACTCCCTCTCTCTCTCTCTCTCTCTCTCCTTCCCTACCTCTCTCTCTCTCTCTCTCCTTCCCTACCTCCCCTCTCTCTCTCTCTCCTTCCCTACCTCCCTCCCTCTCTCTCTCTCTCTCCTTCCCTACCTCCCTCTCTCTCTCTCTCCTTCCCTCCCTCCCTCTCTCTCTCTCTCTCCTTCCCTACCTCCCTCCCTCTCTCTCCTTCCCTACCTCCCTCCCTCTCTCTCCTTCCCTACCTCCCTCTCTCTCTCTCTCTCCTTCCCTACCTCCCTCTCTCTCTCTCTCTCTCCTTCCCTACCTCCCTCCCTCTCTCTCTCTCTCTCCTTCCCTCTCTCTCTCTCTCTCTCTCTCCTTCCCTACCTCTCTCTCTCTCTCTCTCTCCTTCCCTACCTCCCTCTCTCTCTCTCTCTCTCTCCTTCCCTACCTACCTTCCTCTCTCTCTCTCTCTCCTCCTCCTCCCTCCCTCTCTCTCTCTCTCTCCTTCCCTACCTCTCTCTCTCTCTCTCCTTCCCTACCTCCCCCTCTCCTCTCTCTCTCTCTCTCTCTCTCTCTCCTTCCCTACCTACCTTCCTCTCTCTCTCTCTCCTTCCCCTACCTCCCTCCCTCTCTCTCTCTCTCTCCTTCCCACCTCCCCTCCCCCTCCCTACCTCCCTCTCTCTCTCTCTCTCTCTCCCTACCTCCCTCTCTCCTCTCTCTCTCTCTCTCCCTCCCTCCCTCCCTCTCTCTCTCTCCTCTCTCTCTCTCTCTCTCTCTCTCCTTCCTCTCCCTCCCCCCTCCCTCCCTCTCTCTCTCTTTCTCTCCTTCCCCTACCTCCCTCCCTCTCTCTCTCTCTCCTTCCCTCTCTCTCCCTCTCTCTCTCTCTCTCCTTCCCTACCTCCCTCTCTCTCTCTCTCTCCTTCCCTACCTCCTCTCTCTCTCTCTCTCTCTCCTTCCCTACCTCCCTCCCTCCCTCTATCTCTCTATTTGTTTTGAGTCCAACGGGCAAATATTGACAGAGTGGATGTGAATGAAAGATTCTCGGCTTCTACAGCAATGCATCTGAAAAAGGCTTTTACATTCAGACTGCGCCTCACATAGACACTATATTCTACCATTTATAAGAGCACATTTTAGTCTATTTATCTTCCATAACATGTCTTCTTTCATACTCTCTCTCTCTCCCTCTCTCTCTCTCCCTCTCTTCCATAACATGTCTTCTTTCATACTAGTATAAATCAAAGGTCCAACATGTACATTCAGGAGTTTATTTGACTAAACCTTGTCTGTTTGCGTCTGTATATTTCTCCTATACAACCATCTTTAACGGACATTATCTCATTTTTTATTTTCGTATATTCTGAACCACAAAATCTCAATTTCTAAAGCACTTACATCAACTAAACGTTCCATAATCATTCTCAGCACTATTCTAAAATGATAGTTTTGAAACTAGCAAACAACACACACACACACACACAGGCACACACACACACACACACACACACAGGCACACACACAGGCACACACAAAGGCACACACACACACACACACACACACACACAGCGAATGCCTCCAAACTACTTTTTTTTTTGCACCATTACAGCTCATCCGCAATCACTTCAAATTAGATGAACAAGTCGATTCTGCGAAGTCAATATTTAATTTGCTCACAGCAAGAGGTGTGTGTGTGTGTGTGTGTGTGTGTGTGTGTGTGTGTGTGTGTGTGTGTGTGTGTGTGTGTGTGTGTGTGTGTGTGTGTGTGCGTGCGTGCGTGCGTGTGTGTGACAGAGAGAGAAAGAAACTTATTTATTTCATCCTAACATGGCTCCTTGATCTTGCCTCTTGCTTATATATCCGTCTCATCGCTGGTTGTTTTCACTGGGAGGCTCAGTCCATGTGATAATGTAACTTCTGCTGCAGTGGATTGTGGGTCAGAACCTCCATAAAGCCGCTGGTTTCAACACTAAGATAAAAATCACCACCGG
>CM049416.1:23822500-23827500 GCA_026929865.2 Hyperoplus lanceolatus
ACACACACACACAGTCAGTTCAACACAGACAGCAGAGACACACAGACTCATACAGAGAGGAGAAACACACACACACACTCACACACACACACACACACACACACACAGACAGAGAGAGAGAGAGAGAGAGACACACACACACACACACACACTCACACGGAAATATATTCACTGCTTCAGGGCTTCACTAGAATAGAGATTTAACTCACTTGATTTTAAACGTTTTTGATTTTCAAACAAACAGAGTAGGAACCTGTCTGGGGTTAAAGCTGCAGTGTGTAGAATTTTGGGTTTTATTGCCTAGCAGATTGTGTAGAAAGTAATTATAATATCCATAAGTGGGCTGCCAACATTAGGACATTGTTATATTGGAAGCAATCTCCATCTAATGATAATGCCCCTGCGTGGCTACAATTGGAGAACTTATCTTGTTCAACCTCCTTGCACTCCCTGCTCTGTTCGGGACTCCCCCTACCGGATCCTATATCCAGATTTTCCTCAAACCCAATTGTGAAACACTCTTTAAAGATCTGGAAACAGTTAAGGAGATTCTTTTCTCTCAAAAACTTCTCGATTTGTGCCCCTATAGCGAGAAATCACCTTTTTGTGCCATCAGTTATAGACAGAGCTTTCCATGAATGGGAGAGAAGAGGAGAAAATACAATAGAGGATCTTTTTGTAGATAATACTTTCTTATCCTTTGGTCAGTTAATGCTAAAATATAATATTCCCCGCTCACATTTTTTTAGATTTTTACAGCTCCGTAGCTTCATATCGGCATCATACTCTCTTTTTCCATCACAACCACCCAACTCTCTTTCAGAATCCATTCTGAAACTTGACCCAGGTTCCAAAGGGACCATTGGGACAGTTTACTCTTTTTTAAACTCACAAAATCTGGAACCCTTGACATCAGTAAGGAATCGGTGGGAGGGAGATTTGGAAACAGTGCTTTCTGATGAAGTTTGGAAGAAGGCCATAGATAGGATACATTCTTCTTCTATTTGTTTACGTCACACAGTCATCCAGTTCAAGGTCTTACATCGCCTTCACTGGTCAAAAGTAAAGCTGGCAAAGTTCACACCTGTCGATCCCATATGTGACCAATGCAAGCAAGTGCCGGCTACGCTTTCACACATCTTCTGGTCCTGTCCAAAACTTAATAATTTTTGGCAATTGATATTTAAAACCTTTTCAGATGTTTTAGAAGTACATATAGACCCTTCTGCTATCATCGCAGTATTTGGAGTTACTCCACAGGATATACATCTTAAGTCCCAAGCAAGACAAATTATAGCTTTTGCATCTCTCTTGGCTAGACGACTTATACTCCTCAAGTGGAAAGAGAGGTTCTCCCCAACCTTTAAAATGTGGATTAAAGATATGATGCATCACTTAGTGTTAGAGAAGATTCGCTACTCTACTAGAGGGTGTGCTCAGAAATGTAATGCTATATGGAAACCTTTTTGGACCTATGTGGAGAGGATAGATTATGCTAATATAGGAGTTTAGTGCTGCTGACCTCATTTCTTTCTCTATTGTAGCCTATTTACTGAGGTGTAATTTTATTTTCAATCAGTATTTATTTTTTGTATTTTCCCCTGTCAAAACTGTTATTTAACTGTTTGCATGTATTTCTGGTTTTATTTTGATTTTGTCTCTTTACTTGTGTGCATTTCAATTATGATCCCTGAATGCTATTGTTATAGAATGGTACAGTGTTACTGTTAAAGGGGTGGGGCTCTGTTGGAGCAAGTTGGGGGGGGGGGGGGGTTATAATTGTATTAATCTAATTGTATCTGCATTGCATTCTGTAAAACGTCAAATACCAATAAATAAACCTTGAGGAAAAAAAAAAATAATATCCATAAGTACATTTAATTTAGTGCATAATAGCTGACAACATTTTTTTGAATTATTATTTTTTCCCTTAGAAAGGGTCTCATATATGTCCATATTTCTGCATATTTTGGACCAAGGCCTAGTGCCGCCATTTTGAAAGTGTCATAGTTGGAATGTCATCAGGTGCATTGTTTGACAGTAAAGGCCAGAACACACCAGTCCGACTACCCGAAAATGGAGACTGCCGATCCAGGGAGCTCCAGTCTTCCCGTCGCGGCCGAAAAAGTGCAACGAACACACCAAACAATTTTTAGCAGAGAGTGTCGAGCATGGTGTCGAGCAGTCAACAAGGGTTGATGCATGTGAGTACTCGCTGAGCGAAACAAACAAACACATTAAAACTATGGCTAGCTGTTGTTAGCTGTTTGTGCTACCCGCCTCACTTCCGGGCTTCACTGATTCGCTAGCCCTCCACCAATCAAATTGCTCCAACTGAAAGACTGCCCTGGCTCAAAAGAAGCCCGACGACATCTACGACGACCGATTTCACGGCACACACCAAACAGATTTGTGTCCCCGCCCCCTCAGGACTCTACGACGGCGATTATCGGGCCGGTGTGTCCTGGCCTTTAGAATTGTTCTTGTCCTTGAAGGCCACTGTAGCTTCTGTTATTATTCTAAAGGGGTGGGGTTATCCAGGGAGCGTTGCATTCTAGAACTTTGTAGAACTTTCTTGATGATGTCATATTACCACACTGCACCTTTAAGCAAAGCTAAGGAAAGATGGGCTGTGTTATAAAAGCCCTACTAACGTCCTCCCTCCTACATACTCAACATGTATATGCTGCATACTAAAAGCCCTACTAACGTCCCCCCTCCTACATACACACTTAAAAATGCTGGGTTGAAAATAACCCAACTTGGGTTATTCCAGTAACCCAGCGCTGGGTTCGATAGGGTCCGATCCAACGCTGGGTTGATATAACCCAGCGGGGTTGGGTTAGTGATTTGACCCAGCATGTTGGGTTATTTTTTTAACTCAAAAATGGGTTAAAATGACCCAGTTGTTGGGTTAAAGCTATCCAATAAGTGGGTTGAAAAATACTACCCAACATATGGGTTATAATTTATTTATTTAGCTTATTTAATTTGAATCTAGTTCTGCATTAAACAAAATACATTAAATTAAACTATAAAATATAAAAATATTAAATAATGAAGCAAGTATATTACATTAATTATTTTTTATTACAGAAAAAAATCAAGCATGAAAATCCATAAAACAACATCATTATTTTACAGCATTAGATCATACCTCATACCTGCAAACTCATAATGCATGAAAAAGGTTACATGTGCGAAAATGTTGTGATTTTAACATGTAATAGAAGCATTCTGGTGCATTCTGTTGAAGCGAATTAAGAAAAAAGACAACATTTATTTCAGTTCAGTTGAATAGTAAAATGAGCAAAACAAGTTGCCATTTTTTAGCTTTAAGATAAGAACGCCTATCAGTGCAGTGGCGACCTGACAGTCATAGTATCACAGATCAGCCAACCTTCTTGAATGTTCATATACAACAGTGTGTGGCTATTCACCAAGAAAAACTTAACTAAAGGCATGAAGTCATTTTAGTCCTATGGGAAAAAACTGCTTGTTAATAAAAAATGTTTGAAGGCAAAGAAAATGACATGGAGCCTCAACTCAATCTGACCAGATTCCCTTTCAATAAACTATTAAGATTGCGGCAAACATCAACCAAACACATAGGTCTATATGCAGTCGCCGATGGTTTATCTCAGGCACACACAGGCACACACAGGTGCGCTAAAACCTAACGGGGCAAATATGATGTAGTGGAGGAAACTGAGTGTGTTGTTCCGGCGCTGATCTGTTATTATCACTAGATGCACGTCAGATGTGTCTGTCAACAGCAGTTTGCCAGCGTAGTCCACCGCGTTAGTTCCAACCTGAAAGTTAAAGCAAAAGGGAAAAATAAATTAATAACACAAATTATACAAAGATGTTAAAACAGGCAAGTTTAACTGTAGCATATTCTAGTGGTGAGACATCAAAACTAATTCAAACGTATTAGGGTTGCTGCGTTAGTCGGTGTTACCGGTGTCACTCGGTGTTGAGGCTCACACCGATTACATCACTTGCCCACCGGCAACACCGAGTAGCCTAGGCTTATTCCTATTTAATTTTTTTTTGTTTAGACATGAAAGCCAATTGGTTAAATTTTGCGTGACAGTGCCAGTTCATTAGGATAAATAAATAACAAGTATGTCTGAGGCTATACATTCTTAGTTATAATAAGGCTACTTAGAAAACAATGAATCTGAGCGCAGAGCTGCGTCACAGCAGCAGAGTCTCCCGTAGAGAGAGGAGAGTTTACCAACAAGACCATGGCGGAGGAGTTTGCTTCAAAGTCGAAAATAAACGCCCCTATTTGGCAATATTTTGGATGAAACCCTTATACTAGGGAACCTGAAAACGTAGGCTAAACGAGGCAGTCTGCTAACTGTTGAAGATTCAGCAACGGGAGGTAACACACAAACACACACCCGAGCGCATACACAGAGGCAGGCTGTCTGTGTGCTGCTGCTCCGTACCGATGACAGCTTGCCATGAAAAAATAATAAACAAATTGTAAAGTGGGGGGGACATGTTACGTCCCCAGTGGACATTACGCCACAAATATATCGGTCGTAGCTACACTCAAAACATTCGGAGCTGAAGCCCCGGTAAAATTACGTTGCGACACGGACACACCTCAAAGTGCACGACAACAGTTAATGACAACACTAAGCATTTGTTTTGTTCAAAAATAAATGGCACGATCTAATGTTTAAGATCAAAGTAAGTGCTCTACAGAGCCGACGGGTGTCTTCTCTTGAAATCTGCGGTGAAGCCTAATCATATTCATTTATTTTGGAGAAAAAAAAATGTAAGAGACTGTCTGGTGGTGGTACCGGTAACACCGGTGTTGTCGCACATGTATTACTCGGTATGAAAATGTCCACACCGCTGCAACCCTAATAATTATGAATATTATTTTCCATTTTCTACCAAGTTGTTCTGAAAAATTGCAATAGATTCTAAAAACTGAATGTGTTACTCACAGGCTGGATATCTATGGGCCTTTCGAACCTCCA
>CM049416.1:23845000-23847500 GCA_026929865.2 Hyperoplus lanceolatus
TGTGTGTGCTTCGGCCATCTCCGCTCCCTCCGCCTGTGCATCGGCCATCTCCGCTACCCTCCCCCCCCCCCCCTCCTGCAAACCCCACTCCGTTGTGATTGGTTACCTTCCTTCCGGAACACTTTCAGTGGCGGGAAGCACGAGCATGGACCTATAAGGGCGCGAGGCAGACGCGAACAGGGAAGTGACAGCATTACCATACATGGAAACATCCGCGTGGAGACGTCAAAAAGTTTTATGCGACGTCACAAATTATGAAAGGGTAGACCGCTTTGAAGACGTGACTTCTCGACTGGCTAGAATAGTGTTTAGTGCTCTGCACAGACACCCCAGACGGTCAGCAGGGAATATGTCGAAATGCATGTAAGTCATTATTTGATAATTTAGTATGGTTAAGCATGACTATGAATCATCATAACAACGTTTATAGGTCATACAAGTCAAAAAGCATCATAGGTCCTCTTTAAGGTCCTCAATGACATCCACTTAAACACAGACAGTGGCAAAAGTTCTGTTTTAGTTTTGCTGGATCTCAGTGCCGCGTTCGACACAGTTGACCACAGCATATTACTAGATCGACTAGCAAACTGGGTTGGACTTTCTGGAACTGTACTAAACTGGTTTGAATCCTACTTAAAGGACAGAGACTACTATGTGTCAATAGGCAATTTCACATCTGAGCGGACAAATATTGAATGCGGGGTCCCCCAAGGTTCCATTCTTGGGCCTCTTCTGTTTAACATCTACATGCTCCCACTAGCTCAGATTATGAATAAGAACAAATTATGCTACCATAATTATGCAGACGACACACACATTTACATAACCATATCACCAGGAGACTACAGTCCAATACAGGCACTGAGTAAGTGCATTGAACAAATCAATGACTGGATGTGCCAACATTTCCTTCAATTAAACAACGATAAAACTGAAGTAATTGTCTTTGGTGCCAAAGATGAACAATTAAAAGTCAGCGCACAGCTTACATCCATTATGTTAGAAACCACACACCAAGCCAGAAAGCTTGGTGTTGTCCTAGACTCCGACTTGAATTTCAAGAAACACATTAAGTCAATTAATAAGTCAGCATACTACCACCTTAAAAACATATCAAGAATTAAAGGAATTATGTCTCAGCAAGATTTAGAAAAACTTGTCCATGCATTTATCTTTAGTAGACTTGACTACTGTAACAGTGTCCTTGCTGGCCTTCCAAAAAAATCTATCAGACAACTTCAGCTAATTCAGAACGCTGCTGCTCGAGTCCTCACTAGGACCAAAAAAGTGGATCACATTACCCCAGTTCTGAGATCTTTACACTGGCTTCCTGTCACTCAAAGAATTGATTTCAAAATACTGATGTTGGTTTATAAAGCACTAAATGGTTTAGCGCCAAAATACATTACTGATCTGCTGATACGTTATGAACCGTCCAGAGCCCTTAGGACGTCTGGGACAGGTCTACTTACAGTCCCCAGAGTTAGGACTAAACAAGGAGACAGACAGACAGAGATACAGACAGACAGACAGACAGACAGACAGACAGACAGACAGACAGACAGACAGACAGACAGACAGACAGACGGACGGACGGACGGACGGACGGACGGACGGACGGACGGACAGACAGACAGACAGACAGGTCTACTTACAGTCCCCAGAGTTAGGACTAAACGAGGAGAAGCAGCTTTTAGTTTTTATGCACCAAATATCTGGAACAAACTCCCAGAGAACTTGAGGTCTGCTGCAACTCTCAGCTCTTTTAAATCAAGTCTGAAGACTTTTCTCTTTCCATTTTAACCTGTACTTTTTATTTTATTTAAATGTTTTTCTTCTTTTCATTCGCTTTTAAATGTCTTCTAATGTGTTTTATGTATTTTAATCTTGCCCCTGTTTTTACTACACTACATACTAAAGTACAGAAGAGTTTTAGTCTTTTTACTACACTACATACTAAAGTACAGAAGAGTTTTAGTCTTTTTACTACACTACATACTAAAGTACAGAAGAGTTTTAGTCTTTTTACTACACTACATACTAAAGCACAGAAGAGTTTTAGTCTTTTTACTACACTACATACTAAAGCACAGAAGAGTTTTAGTCTTTTTACTACACTACATACTAAAGCACAGAAGAGTTTTAGTCTTTCTACTACACTACATACTAAAGCACAGAAGAGTTTTAGTCTTTCTACTACACTACATACTAAAGCACAGAAGAGTTTTAGTCTTTTTACTACACTACATACTAAAGCACAGAAGAGTTTTAGTCTTTTTACTACACTACATACTAAAGCACAGAAGAGTTTTAGTCTTTTTACTACACTACATACTAAAGCACAGAAGAGTTTTAGTCTTTTTACTACACTACATACTAAAGCACAGAAGAGTTTTAGTCTTTCTACTACACTACATACTAAAGCACAGAAGAGTTTTTGTCTTTTTACTACACTACATACTAAAGCACAGAAGAGTTTTAGTCTTTTTACTACACTACA